>JAPFBL010000044.1:2490000-2680000 GCA_026182355.1 Hermatobates lingyangjiaoensis
CAAACTCTTTATTTAATTTTCCATGTTACTTACACTATAATAGGAATGATGTAAAAAAGAATACATGCATATTGTTATTACCACTGAGGTTAGTATGATTAATATTAGAAATAGAAAAAACCGTCATACCTCGTAAGTTGATATCGGAGATGTTGGAGCGCTTTCGGGGCTATTGTCAAGGGGTTTTATAGTCGTGTCCACTGCTGTCTAGATATTGTTATTTAATAAACAATAAACGAATTAATTATTTAATAAACGAACAGATAAACCACCAATCCGATATCTTATTCAAACCACTAACAAAAATAAAAAGAAGACTGGACGGACAGTATGACGAAAAAAAGGACAAAAAAAGAACTATAAAAGAATTAGACTAGATAATAATTAAATAAATTCAAAAATAACGCCATAAGTTGGAATAACAATATCTAGACAGCAGTGGACATGACTATAAAACCCCTTGACAATAGCCCCATAGATTAGTTGCGAACGAAGATGGACAAGATCCGAAAGCGCTCCAACATCTCCGATATCAACTTACGAGGTATGACGGTTTTTTCTATTTCTAATATTAATTAAAAAAGAATAGCATATTACCCTTGCGCTAAGTTTGAGGTAAGCATATTATGTTGACATCTAATTATCAGCATAGCTCTGTATGTGATATGGTTATAAGTCAAATACTAGCCATTCAGAATCAACTTCCCTATTTTTATTTCATTTGATTGCTTTCATAGGTTCGATAGATACTTTTTCAGAAAATAAGGAAAAAGATAATTTTTTAAGACCATTCCCCTTTAATATAAAATGGATAATATGGTATATCAGACAATAAGCATAGGTGGAATTATTTTGTATTTCTATCTTTTTACTGGACTTTTCCATTGTTATAAAATTATGAAATTTTCATCATAAAATACTTATGATGAAAGTACAAAATTATGATTTTTATTTTCATTTACCCTCTGTATGAAATATAGAGGTAAGAAAGTATTGTTCGTTGAAAAATGTTATTATGCAGTTTTAAATGGAAATTTACGTTTTATAGTAAACAATTAATTAGTTTTTACAAGTTTGTCTGTGTCTTTGTGTGTGACAAAAATATCTCAAAAACTAAAAAAGTTATAACAACCAAATATCATTTTATTGTTAGCCCTGAAACGGAACAAGAAACTCATCAAGTACTAACAAGTAGTGCACGGATTCTTAGAGGGTAATATATCTGAAAAAAATTTGTTTTTTCAATTTGGTAGAAATTTGATTACACTATATTCATTAAAATCACTGTATTTTGACATCTAACATATGTAGGGTGCAATATTTATTGAAATACTCTTATATGTCAAAAGTTTAGAAAACTGTTTTCGAATGAGGATAAATCAAATTTTTATAATTCTGATTATGTTGACACAGATATCAAATAAAAAACAGTAAAAAAAAAGATAATAAATATTAATCTGGATGATAACTTGATAGACAGAAATCTAAAAGTTCTGCTTTGGTAAAAAGCTGACAAAGTAGACAACGTGACGTTTATCTTTGAACTAGACCTCCTGGTGAGAAAGGAAAAAAGTGTTTTTAAAGTTCGTGTTAAATGTTCTTAGTCAGTTCTTTAATGAACATCACAATTGTTTTTAGAGAAATACCTAAAACCGGTTGTTCTAGTTATCTTGTATCTGTTTTTCATCCATTCTGCAATATTATCCTTGGAAAAGTGGGGTGTTGTGCAAATATATTCCAGTCCACACAAGTTAGTTTGTTTGGCTCCAAACATTACCAGTTTGTCTACCGGCTTATTATTTTGTATTCACCTGTGTCTATGTACCCACATTAGTGTTGAATTAGTTCCACTGGTTTTATAATTATTAAGTTTTGACTAGACAGCAAACAGACTAAAGACATTTTCATGAAATCATATAAAATATTCTATTAAGTTCATTTCAACTGGCAATATATGGTGCAACATTTACTATTTTCTTCTAATATCTTTTTGTATTTTCTATCTCTCATTGAGGCATTTCCAACTCTTACCAGTGTGAATAGACTGGAAATTGCCAACTTTTTGATAAAAATATCTAAGATCGGGATGTTTTATATATTTTCCTTGCAGTATATGGATCAGCATTCTCTTGCCATCAGCAGGCACGCTAATCTCTATACTTATTATAGCTAATTTTAATTATGATTTGAGGAAATTTTTAATCTGTTAAAGGTGATTGCCTCACATTCACATAGAATGTTTTCAAACGTTCTAAACCCTCTTCGAAAAAGAGTCTGTATTATTCGTATAACGTAAATAGAAACTTGAACATACGTTTATATATGAACAATGTCTATACATTCTATATACATTTTTAAATACTTAATATAACGTTTATTAGTCTATACGAATTCATTTTGTATTATTCTATATTATATAGATCTTATAATAAATAATTTATTACAATTAATTAGGTTTACACAAATTTATGTTCAGTTGGAATGAGCTTATTTAGACTAAAATATTCTCTATCCACCTTTTCTTTGCTTTCATTTGCGTCCATTTCTCAACTGCACCCTTACGAAAGCTGATGTGTGTGATGTAAAAAGCTTCCAATCCGCAAGTTTTGTTTGACTCCAACCTTTTCTGACCTGTCTACTGTGATATTTGCCGTTATTCTCTTGTGTTCATGTATTCACTCACCTGAGAGTAAACTTATTTTTAATGATTATACTATGAATATTTGGCTTATCAATATACAAAGCAAGAGCCCTTTGTTTGAAATCACGAAACTTACAACTGATGTGATCATTTGTGATCACTTTGATACCCCTGAAGAATATTCTACGGGATGCAGTGTACCTACTAACATATAGGTCAAAGTATAGTTATAATAAAGTACTTATATTAACCTAACTATATAAGTATAGGTGTGTTCTCTAATTGGGGTTTGGTCAATTTTCCAGGATAAAAAATCGAACTCTCGTTGCCAACGTTTTGGTTTTAAATAAAACCAAATTCGATTTTTTATCCTGGAAAATTGACCGAACCCCGATTAGAGAACACACCTATTCTATCTAACGGTCGATATATTATTGAATCTGTTACATATAAGTATAGTTAGGTCTAGTAGACGTTAAAGGGTTAGTAGTCAACAATTATAATAAGTATTTATGTAAGTTAAAGGGGGTGGCCATATAAATAAAGGTAAGATGGACAGGAGAAGTTAAGGATGACTAAAAAGAAATAAGTAGGGTGGATGCTGTGCCAACGAAGGTGCTACAACATACGAGTAGAGCCTATGGTAAACAATGGGATCTGACGGTAAGGGTTGTCTGTAGTAATAAGTATTTATGGGAGTTAAAAAGGTATGCTAATATGAGTTATGGATGGTAGCTATTGCAATAAGTATCACATATAAGTATTTATAGGATATAATGGTGTTGACAGGATATAATGGTAGTTTGACATGATAGGTCAAACTATCGATGTTCCATTCTATTCAACTTTTATATATATTATCTCCCAAATAGAAATTTTCATTTTCTACCAACTTTAATAGTCTGAAAACTTAATTTTTCTTGACGTAAAATATCTAAAAGGGAGATCTTTAAACGTTTAATAACTTTCCCGTGCTGACAGTAGCGCAGATGATCATTTTTCCTGTTATCCAGTACCACGCCTGTCAGTATAGTTTACTAAGGCTAATATAGGTCCCTTTTCATTTACCTTAAGATAGCACACAACAGATGAATATCATAACATTAGTTTTATGACAGCAGTAATAGTATTTTGGTAGAGCCAAAATGTAGATTGTGGTTAAGACCTCATATTATACTAAAGAATTCCTTACAGCACGATAGACGTTTGTGGCATACTCAATGTAACAGTTGTTGGTTTTTCCAGTTTAGTGTTTCAACTAAAAAAGACTCCAATAAGATGTCCTTATCTTTGATATGTTTAGCTTAATCTTTTGAAGGAAAGTATTTTAGATACTTACTTTTGCTCTCATTGAGAATGGTATAAGGACCATTTTAGTAGGATTTATATCCAGATCTTGTTTCTTTGCCGATCTTTCAACAATTTGGAGAGTATGCTACATAAACCCAAAAGTAATAATATCTAGTATGACACTCCTTATAAAACAATTTCATCTACCTTTTGTATAGTAAACTTGATTATTTAGAGTATCCAGAAGGTCGTTTAGAACTAATCCCCACAATATTTTCGGGACGCTTCCCAAAAGGAAGCCTTTAGTGGTCACAAATTCAGCTGTAGTAGATCCAACCCTTACTTTAATTATTCTTCAATTCGATTATTGTAATCTATTATCTAGTTTCTGGATTAATACATCTATATATTAGTTCTAATTTAATGGGTACGATACAATGTAATCAAAAGCCTCTTCAATGTCCATGAAACAGTCGATACTAATAACATTAATATTAATGATTTTTCTACCTTTTAAAGCAAAATGTTCGGAGCAGATTGAATTGGATTGTTCTTCTAATATAAATTTTGGCTCTTATGAAAATGCTTATTTACCCAAAACTGATATTACTATAGATAAAACTTAATAGTTGTCAGTTTTAGTGAAATATTTTATTTCATTATTTCATTTTATTTATTATTATAATTGTTATTATTATTATTTTTTATTTTATTTCACTCCATTCTCCTAAAATATATTTGTCAGTCATTGTAATCATATTAGACAAACGCAGCAGGTGATTCATTATTCCAGATGAATGTACAGTTTTTATACCTATATCGCCTTTGTGCTAACACGAATATCATGAATATTTATTTTGTGGTTTACTAATTTTAGTAAACATGCATACATCTTTGAAAAAGCATCAACAATTATTTTCGGAACCTCGAAACATGTGAATCCTGCAAAAAATTGAGATAAAATTTTTTCACGATTATTATAATTTATATATAGTAAAGTAAAAAAAATAAGTTTAAACAAAAATATTAATGAAGGTTGGTGAAAGAAAAACTGTTTGAAAATATTGATTTATAAATGCTGTGTAACATAAATTTCCAAAAGAGCCCAAATAATGAAATAATGTTTCATCAATATAAAATGTCTTTAAAAGTCATTATACAACTTAAATACTAACATAGAAATCAAAATTATTGACTTTCAGTTATTACTTTTGCCCTACAATTGCATAATTTTAAAGTTTCTAATACTTCTTAAGGACTTGATAAATGTCACAGTAATAATTAAAATGAATTACCTGTGCAATAGGAGGTAAGTTTCTGAAGACTTTTACCTTGAACTATTTATTAGACTCCTGATTAGGAAAGTCATGCTTTGAGCCATTCTGTACAATCCTATATAGACGAATTAATTATCCTCTGAAGAAGAATTAAGATTACTCAGGGATTTCAATTAATCTGCAATACTTACTCTGATTTTTATAGTGCTGTAAATAAATTATAATTATTAATAAGAAAAAATTCGACTTCTAGATTTTTACATGTTTTAAGATCCCCTGAGTCTATTGGTGCGTTGTTTTTTATCTGAATGTGTGTGTGTGTGAGAGAGAGAGAGTGAGAAGGAGATGAAGTGATTGCATGTGTGTATGAGATAGAGAGGGAGAGAGAGAGTGATTGCGTGTGTGTGTATGAGAGAGAGTGAGAGGGAGTGAGAGTGATTGTGTGTGTGTGTGTGTGTGTATGAGAGAGGGAGGGAGAGAGAGAGAGAGAGAGTGATTTTGTGTGTATGTGTGTGAGAGAGAGAGAGAGATTGCGTGAGTGTGTATGAGAGAGAGTGAGAGTGATTGTGTGTATGTGTGTGTGTATATGAGAGAAGGAGGGAGAGAGAGATTTTGTTGTGTGTGTGTGTGTGTGTGTGTGTGTGTGTGGATGAATGGGTGGGAGTGAAATGAAATAAAAAAGTGGCGCTATAAAGAAAGATTAGCTGCATTTTCTCAACGAAATTGTTTCAACTAAATTATACTACATTTTGTGGATTCAGAATATGAAATTTTTTTTTCTTACCTACTAACATTGGATTAAAATAAATTAGGAATTTATGACCGTAATTTCCAAAAATGCCTAAAATAAGTTAAAATAATCCCCACATGTTCTACTTGTAGGATTCATGCGGATTATTTAGAATTCATTTGGAACTTGTAAATCATGAATTCAAACTATAATTTATTTATGATAATAAATTATAATTTTATTCATTATAAAACGTTTTTAATTGATTTTGAAGTCCTTTTAACAAGCTGTTTTTTTTTAGTAAGAAGTAAAAAATACTAGAAGCTATAAAATCAATTATGATATGGAGGTGTAAAATTCATCAGAAGCAAATAAGACATCCAGTGTGGGTTGAGAAGAGAGAGAGAGAGAGAGAGAGGAAAGAGAGGTATTTAAAAGGTAAGTGAAGGGAACAAAAGGCTGGACAAGTCAGAATAAACAAAGGAGTTGAGGAAAAAACTAGTGAGAACTATCTGCCACCCATCACAATCACAATGAATCACAATCACCCATAGTACACTTGTCTATGTCAACCCTTATAGACAAAGGTATTGCTCTCATGAACACTGAGTTTAATTTGAATAAATCATTACTAATGTTTTATAAATTTAATAATATAGATATATAAATAAATAAATTTTGATATATTTAATACTATAAATTTATAGTATTTGATCTATTAAATTTAATTAACAAAGACTAAATAATTGTTTGGCAACATCGATTTTACCTTTTGTCCAATGTAAATTATAATAATCATTATTTATATCCAAAATAAAAATCTATTTTGTTCGTCCCTAATTACGAAGTATTTATGTTGTCTCACATTTAATTTAAATGATTCACTATTCTGATCTTTATATATTTTGTGACAACAGTTACATGAAAATTTATAAATATCATTATACTCCAATTTCTATGAGAGCATTACCTGCATTATTAACAAATTATCTACTTTAGTATCGTTAGAAAAATCATGTTGAAGTCAAATCATGATATGTGACTATGACATTTGTCATTGTTTCTGTTCCTTCATTGCAGAAGGTGTTTTTAGCACCTTTAAACCTTTGTCAATGTGAGGTATTTTAATAATTGAGAAATTAAACAATATTTTTCTATTGCTTACAAATTAAAACACCTTAACGCTTGGACTGATTAAGTTTTAAAAGGTGCCAAAAACGCCCTTAGTTTTTTAAGATATTCTTCTCAGTTCTGATTCCTTGCTGTGATTTAGACGTTCATTCTTATTTCACGTGTTTGTGTATGTGTAAGGATGTCAAGTAACAGAGATTTAGAAACTCTTCAAGGTAGAATTGTTTATCTAGAGGATTAGAACTACGAATGTAATGTAAGAACTGTCGAACTTCATTACTCTTCAAAAAACTGAAACACCAAGCCATTTCGCTGGAAAATTATAATCAAAACATTTAGTGTGTAAGAAATGATTGATTTATGATTGCAAATGTTAACACTAATTGATCCAAGTTATAATCATGGTTAAATTTATATAACTATAGGTCTATTTTTGTGGCTGTATACTTCCGAAATAAGTAGCCTAATATTCCATATCAATATATACTTGTTTTAGCATTATGTACATGTATATATACAAAGTTATGACAATAACACGTGATTTAAATATTCAGATAACTCACCACAAAAGGTATGGGATAAACGCTCTGAGGCCTTTCGCGTATAACGTCATTAGAGAGGAAGCGAATACAAGTAATGAACGCGATATGAAGTTTGGTTTAAGGCTGAATAAAAATTGAAAGCATTGACTGTGTGTATTCCTTTTAAGTTTGAAATAGTCAAAATTTGTTAGACGATTCCTTTAATTATAAATTCATCCAATTTAAAAAGGCCTGGGCTGTTGTTGACTAAACTCTTAGAATAGCATTTTATGAGGGCGCTTTCAACAATGTTTCTTCTTATTTCACATGAGAAAATAACAACTCCTTTGTTTCTTCCCAATTGATTAAGTGATTTTAGTTTCTAATGTGCAGAAACAAATCATTTTTATAATCCTGTCTTCTGACTGAATACTTATTTTGCTTATTTAATCCTAGAGAAAACATATTTTCCTGCTGTCCAATGTAAGCACATCCACAATGATTGCAATTCTCTATGGACAACAGTTTTTTCATTTTTTTTTTAAATCTCTGGACCAGCCTATTTAACAAATTATCCCCACAACTAAACACAACAGAGATATCTAACTTCTTCATAAAGTATGGTACGTCTTTTAAGCATGGACTATACGGAATTATTATCAAGTTCCGTATAGCCATACTTCTTGATAAATGTTACTCATTTTCAGATGATGTCAAAGATGTTTGACTTTTTTCATAATGCTATGAACTAAGTTTTTTGTTTGTATTAGAGAAGATGATATTTTGTAAATATATTTGATTTCTTCTTCTAAAAATAGTTCACTGCAAATTTTTGAATGCTCTCAAGAACATACTACTAAAAACAGATTTTTTGACACTAAAGAGGTGTGCAGACAAGAAATGAACTTAAAACAATACATTTGTAGATTTTCTATAAATACTGTCATTCAATTTGTATTATATGATGTAAAAGTATGTTCAGAAAAGGGAGTTTATTATTATTTTCTAATTCTATTGTAAATTGAATAGATGGAACAAACGTGTTGAGGGTATCCAAAAAAACTACCAACATTTTCACCATCTGGCCAAATACATAAAACATCGTCAACATAGAAAAGCCATTCAGCATTGCTAGGTCGTATTGTAGGGAGGTATGTGATCTCAAAACATTCTATATAAACATTGCTTAAAACATGAGAGAGGCAATTTCCCATCGCCAAGCCAAAGTTTCAGTAATTGAATTTTCCTTCAAATGAAAATCAACAATCTAATGTACACAAACGAATCAAGTCTATTAATTCTGTAACAGAGATAGGTAATGTTTCTGTATGTGTGTTTAATCCTGTTTCTAGAAAAACTTTTAAATTTTCAACTGGAACATTTGTAAAAAGTGATTTAACATCGAAACTCAATAGTATACTATACTGAAAAGAATATGAATATAGTTTCGAAACAAGTTCAATGCTGTTCTTGACATGATTTTGAGAAATAGTACCTACTAATGTCGATAAAACATGGTCCAACCATTTTGATAACTTGTAGCTTACTGATCCAATGGAGCTAACAATCTGTCCAGCCGTATTATCATCTTTATGTGTTTTAATATAGTCAGACATGTTAGGTAGAGTAGGAGATAAACTAACAAACTTTGTTGTTAGATTCCTATCATCTTTTAAACGTAATTTCAATCTCTTATGGAAAAAACTATTACAATTTTCAGTTGGATCTAAATTCAATATCTCATAGATTTTAGTATCAGATAATAGGGTTTTCATATAGGTAATGTAATCTGTCCTCTTCAATAATACTAAGGCACCTGATTTATGTGCTTTTGTGACTTTAATTTCATTATTATTCTTTGCAGTTTTATAAACCTCTGAAAAACGCTTTGGACAGTGCGTATATTTCATTTATAGATCATCTTTAATAGATCTATAAATAAAATCTTTACACATACTATTTTAATTTCGTCAGGGTTTCCTCTTTCCAAATTATAAAAGCTATTTACTACTTCAACATAATTAACTCGCTTGTCATTGAACTTCCTCTGATGAATTATAATTACTGATGAATGTAATAATTTCATTGGATTTTATACTAATAAAACCAAGTCTCTTATTTCAATAAAAAGCAAGAATTTTGCATCACATATCAGGTAGCAAATTTCATTTGGTTAAGCAAAAAATTTAATTATACAGCAAACTTTTCAAAGAATGTTTTCAAATTTTGAATTATGTTGTACATTTAGATGTACTAGATATACTAGATGTATTTAGATGTCATAAATTTTTACATTTTATTGAAGAAAAAAATATTTCATGTTGTTTTAAAAATCTTAGGATTTTTTCAGTTATTGATTTTGTAACCTCAAAAATACAGCTATATTTTCAATACTCCAAAGTTAGTAATTCAGGAGAAAAAAATGTTGTCTAAAACTCATTTTCGCCAAATAATGAGTCATGCATAATTACTCCAAAACTATACAGCACATCTACACTATGAGGTCAATTTTAGTGTAAAATATTAATTTGATCCATCAAACATTAGTGGAATGTAGCAACTAAACAAACTCTTGAATCACACCCACACACACACACACACATACGTCATCCAAAAAACATTATAAAACGACTTTGGTGGCCTCAAAACATGTAATTCCGTCAAAATCTCGAGATCGATTTTTCTACACAATCAGTATACTTTGCTTATAGTATTGTAAAAATATGGATACATATTCTTACAACAAATTTTGAGAAAGTAGTTAAAGGAATGTATACTTGCAGATACTCTAACAGTTGAATCTTGAATAACGTTGAGGCATCATAGGAGAGTGAATGAGACAGTCGAGTCGTGCATTGGACTACACGACTCTGTGAAGAAAGAAATTCCCAACATCCAATAAAGACTCAGATTAAAACCAATTCCGTTTTACTCTTCTTCTTATTCGTCAACACTTGGTCTGTATCTTTCCTCCTTTTAACTTTCCAGTCATCTTAGTTTGTATGCACTGACTTAAATGTTTTTCAGCTATAGCATATACTTTTGACAACCTGACAAATCACTTTTGACCCTATACTGAGGTGTTTTTTTTCTTTTCTTACTCTTAAATCTAATCATTAGGTTGTTCACCGATCAAGCATAATCTTGATTAGTTCATTTCTGTCTAATAGTCATTATATCTAAGTATGTCTTTATACTTTATTTGATGATGTCAAGATAATGGCATACATCTATTATTCTAAAACTTCTTGACTTTTGCAAAAATTTCAAACTATTATAATCAATGACAAGTGAACTTTTGATATAAACACCAAAAAAAATATTTCTTATTTTTATACTTGAGAAATTACAAGGTATTCTTTTTTTCCTTTTTATCATATACACACAGTTCTAGACAAGCGCTGAATGTTAACGATTTAAATGATGAAAACTTTAAATATACAAGAAAAGTCATGATAGAATCGATAGATGTTACGGCTTTTGGGCCCCTTCTCTAAGGTACACAAAATGTGCATGTTATCATAAAAATCTTTTTCGTAAAGTATAGTAACTCGTATTTATCTAACAGAAACTAGTCTTTCGACTGAAAACTATCTGACTACGATACAAGGACTTCATAAAAGAACTGTCCTCAGGGGTCTTGCTGTTGTCCGGATTTTGGGAATATCAAGAGCGAAAAGGTGCTACTCATCTAAACAATGTTAAAGTAGTGGCAATAGCAAACAATCTGGAGCTTATATAATCTAAATCCACATTTAAATTAGAAGAATGTAATGAAACCAAATTATAAAGTAATTGAATTACAAATTGGAAATGAAGTACATAAACACTAATAACATAATTTTTTATCCATTTAAATCCAAAATATTGTTTTTTTTTAAAAATGAAACGAGAACAAATTAACTTATATATATATACTGTAAAACTATAACTGCTACAAGAACCTTAAACACTTAAGTGCAACGTTTTATTATGAATACTACTTCAACAGACATGTTCATAGAGTTTACCGAAAAAGTCTGCTACTAGTGATGATTCTTTCAGGTTTCGCAATGATTTATAAGAGTCTAGCCAGGATAGCACTCAAGAAGATCTACATTTGTGCAATAGAATAATCATAATATATTCTGCATCAAAACAAGTTGAAGGAACACCAACTGATAACATAATAAAGATTTAGAAATATCTTATAGCAGGCCGCAATAATGTGTTAGTATTGATCTGATTTTGATGAAGCTGAACGAGTTTATAAGCAATAAAGATTTATAATAATGTTTTAGAATCTTTATTATAAATAAAGATTCTAATTCTTTATCTAATAATAAAGATTTAGAAGTATCTCATATCAGGCCGCAAAATGTGTTAATATTGATCTGATTTTGATGAAGCTGAACGAGTTTATAACCTTTTATCATCCTGAATAAATTATAATTAGATGGTGAAGAAAAGTACAAGAAAGCTGTTAGATATATAAAATGGCTGTATTCAACATAAAATGGCTACAGATTCAACAGTTGTAGATGACATAAGCGAGAATCCCGATCTTCAATATCAGGTTTATACTGTTGGTAACAATCAGCAAAAGTGATTGTATATTCTTTTGGTGTAATAAAAATAGAATAACAAAGATTATATTTTGTCATATATACAAATTTATAGTTTAGCTCGGTTTGCACAATTTTTTGCTATCCTTCAAGTAATAGCATGATTTTATTGAAAAGTTATTTCATTAAAACACATTATAGTGATGATTGAGGCAGAAAGCAGAATATCGACTGAATAAGTCAGACGAAGACCGCCTGTCGTCGTAGAAAGATCTTAGTCTTCTTTCTGATTTCTAGCGGTGGTTTGGATGTTCATTTTTATTTCACATTTTATTGTAAAATCTTGTTATATATATGTATACACTTTAACACAGAGAAAAGAACACAGAAAGACACTACAGAACTCACTTCGATATTTCGACATCCGTCGATGTCGAAATATCGAAGTGAGTTCTGTAGTGTCTTTCTGTGTTCTTTTCTCTGTGTTAAAGTGTTTATTGTCCACACGGACCTTTCATTTATTATTCGAAGTATATATATATATATATATATATATATATATATATATATATATTATATATACGAGTTCAAAATTCGAGAAGAGTAACACACAGAGTAAGGAAACACACTTACAGACTCAAATTTTCGGGTAATCCGTCTTCAGGAGCAAAGAGAAAGGGAGACCAAGCACGTTGTAGACGCAACGGCAAGTAACTTGCCGTTTCTCCCTTTCTCTTTTCTCCTGAAGACGGATAACCCGAAAATTTGAGACTGTAAGTGTGTTTCCTTACTCTGTGTGTTACTCTTCTTGAATTTTGAACTCGTATTGTGTCCAGTTTGGATCGTGTTTCGTTTTATTAAGTGAAATATATATATATAAAACAAAACTAAAGTTATCGGGACTGGATCAGTTCTTCAGGTTCAAATTAAACTCTCAACGCCAACGTTTCAGTTTTTATTTAAAACCTTTTTCATAGGCAGAAGTATAAATTTTGAAATAGAAAAACTAAGTATTACATTACAAATTATTTTACAAAGAAAAATAGTCTATGAATTTCAACAACAACTATCTAGTTTGAATGATCACATGACACTTGTTAATACACTTAACAGTTGTTAAGTGTCACGTTTATCAAAGCAATTATCTTGATAAACAAAGCCTGACTTCAGTTTGCTTAAATGAAGTATTTTTATTCTTCATCTTTTACACCAGTATTACAGGTCTCGATTTAACCCATAAACTAAAGTTAAGAAAATTGCATAATCCTACTTAAAAGGAGCTATTTTATTTATCAGAAAGTTGTGATAGCATTCCATTGTACGGTAAGGTTTCACCAGATTCATTGAATACCACGGTTTAAGAATCTTAAGTTATAGTTTTAAATTAAATAATTCTTGAAAAAAATTGCTTTGTAAAATAGTTTATATATTTCAAAAGTATGATTAATTATAATATTTTATAATTAATAATTTAAAATCTTAAATTTTATATTTTACATATACATAAATTATTGTTTACATAAACATAAACAGAACATATTGTTTATCCTACGATTATCTGTTTCGTGATAACCTGCTGTTATTTCAAAGATTTTTGTTGAGAAGCCTTGAAACGAAAAATTCTTGGAACATAACAAGTAATTTACAATTTACCATTCATCTTAAATTAATTTATTTTAAATATCCCAACTTATCGAAACTATTTACAATAAAATTACATGAAATTTTTAATTTTTGGTGAATTTTAATTTTAGTAACAAAAGTCTCTACGTTGTCTGTGTTCAGGAAGTTTTCAATAGCTGTAACCTGATATATGAAAATTATGTATTGATTGTATGAATGGAAATATCCATAACATATCACCAGGCTTCGGCCAAAAAATTGTAATATCGTATAGTATAACATCTAATTCAATCATTTATCTATACATGAATATTTTTACGTCATTTAATTTCATTCATAAATGATTTAAATTTAATTAAAATCGGTGACATAGTAACCTTTAAAAAGACTTCTACCTTCTTTTCACTTCCCTTCCTCACTTGCGAGATCTTTTAGTGATTCTTGAGCACTTCTATTATGTTCTATGGAAAACATTTTTACATAATTTAGTATCTACGTAATAATATTACATCTACTTTAAATTTAATCAAAGTCGAATATACATTGAATTTTATGGAAAAGTTTTCTCCACTCCCAAGTTCTCTTAAAGGAGGAGGAGGGGATTTAGAAATTCACAACCACTTCCATCGAATTCTTCAGAAAATGTTTTTGTATACTTCAGTGTTAAATAAGTCATACTCAGTTATAACCTTAATATAAATCCATTAATTATTAACTCTGAGATTCTGCCCCCTACAATACGTCTCCTATTTTTTTTTCTTATTTTTTGTTACATAATTTAGTGTCATATACTTATAGTGTCTGTTTTACGAATCGGACATATATGAACACTTAAAAAAGCTTCTGGCCTACAATAGATCACTTAGAGAGGTGATTAGTGGTTGAGGTCACTTTTATAGTTTTTCTTCATAGATTTTATGTAACCTAGTGTCATAGAAATATGGTTTCAGTTTGACCCAAATCAAATATGTATATATTTTAAAAAGCACTTTTAATCTCCCTATATGATGCCTTTACGAAGCAATTAGAATTTTAAATACTTCAATCGTTTGCTTTGGAAAATGTTATATAATTTAGTATCATACAACTAATGGTTATAATTTAAAAAAAAGTTCAGAAACAAAGGATGTTTTAAAGTAGAGTTTCTGAATTCCCTCACGTTTATCATAGCTTCTTGAGAGGGGGGTAGGATAGTCGACCTAGTTCAATCGTCTTCCTCAGAATACAATCTATGTAATTGAATATAATACAAAATACAAATATGATTTACGTTTAATAAAACAATTTGATTTTGTATGATAATTTAAACGGAACTCCCTTCTACCCCTTCTGTATTAACTTAGAAAGAATGAGAGGATCTAAGTTAATACAGATCTTCTCATAAGAAGAACTATATTAATTAAAGATTCTTTAATTTATTTCCTCTATTGAATCTTTCTAATAGAGGAAATTTATAATAGGAAAATGTTGTTACTTTATTTAGTGCATTATACATATTGTTCAAATTTAAGCAAAATAGAAATGTATGAAGTTTTAAGCAAGTTTTTGCTCTTTGGCAAACTTACAAGGGCATTTAGAGGTTAATTGACATTACTTACCTTGGAATGTTCAGTGGTTTATACATATGGTTTCAATTTAATCCAAGTTTGATACATATGTATTACTAAAGAGCCTTTGGCCCCACATGGCCAATAGAGGAGTATATACATCCCTAAGAGGAGTATATAGAGATTCCAGAAAACTTCTGTGGTAATTGTTGGTAGTTCAGTTGTTCTACTTTTGCATCTGTCACATACCCGATAGGCAGGCCTAACCAGAATATGAACCTATGTGTTCCGAACAAATTGTTCTTGTTGTTTTTTGAATAATACTTTTTCTTCCGTAATGAGGCATTTAGAGATTTGAAACAGCTGTAATTGTCTTTCTCAAAAAATAATTGGTTTAGTTATGGACTTTTCACGTACACACACAGACACACACAAACTGACATATTTACACATAAACGCACACATTGACAAACAGTTTTATTATATGTTTGTTATCTTTCAATTAATTTTTTATGTACACTTGTAAGAACCAATAATTTCCTCAACATCTACCTGATAAAATGAACTAGTCTTTACCATCACGTATCAAAGTAGAAAATTCTTCTTTGTAAATATCGGTTGGGCTAAATCTAAGAAGCAACAAAAGTATCACTGATGATAGGGTCCAGGTTAGCTCAGTGGTTAATGTACTCTCCTCTAAGCTGTTAGTCCGGGGTTCAATCCACCAACTGCCCCTCGATTTATTCGCGCGGGAGGTGATAAATTTGAATACGTCGTCCCTCGGAGAGGCAGTTAAGCCGTCGGTCCTGAGTTTGTACGATGTCAGGTATTCGTTAAAGAACCCTACTCGAAATGCACTTGAGTTAGACAAAATTTAGGACTTCCAATGTAAAATCTGTAGAATCACCGATCAAGCAAAAAGCCGGTAAACTACTAACGTTATCTAGAGGATCGCTTTAAACAATAAACAAAAAAATCAGTGATGATGTTTTGAAGTTAATCAGTTTTAAACTGGGCGAAGTAAAGTGCTTTATAATAATAAATATATTATAGTACAAATTTTCTTTGTAGCTAGCTACAAAATCGTCACATTAAGAACAATAACTAAACTCTTGTAAAATTGTTAAACAGTAAAAACCTTAACATCCTATTTACATTAAACCATTTGAATTGATTCATTCTGTATACACAATTTTCTTTATATTTTATTTAATGCACAGGTTTGTGTTTTATTTGAACTTGGGAGTTCAGATCGCCATAATCAGTAAAAATATGGAGGATTTGGACTTGTCAGGTTTTACAGTTGACATTAAATTTCCAACTAATGTTTAAATTTATATTTTAAAAACATTGCTTATTGAAAATATTATCTAGCCTTCATAATCCTGATCTTAAAAACCAGCACATCACCTACAGCGATATTATTTTTTGTTTCTAGTCTTTTTTTACTTATTTATTTTCAACGTCTTTCATCAAGTTTCCACATATTCAAGTATCTTCATTATATCTATAGTTGTTCTAAATTAAACCTAGCTTAACTAATTATATAATTAATTAGTTAATTTAACAAGAGATAATTGTGTTTCTTAAAAGTAAATTTATTGAGAACAATTGTAAAAATAAAATTAGAAATATCATTTTCCAAAAAAAGTGTTTGTAAATGAAATCGTAAGTCTAACAGTACTCATGACATAAAGCAATTTTATTTGAATCTAAACATCCCTAAAAACTCATTTTTAAAAGAACCAGTCTTTGCTTTGATATTTTCAGTATTCCAATTTTATCCTTAACTAATTCTACCTATATCGTAAAAGTTTCACTTCTGTCAAACATTTAACAAGGTAATTATTGGTCTATTTCGGTACTTCTAAATAGTTTTAATATTTTTTGTTAATTTTGTAGTTTGGAATAAGAAAAAAATATATCAACTAAATATAAAGTTTAACATATACCACTTAAAGAAATATAGAACAGAAAATTAATAGTTTCTGATTTTAATCTGTAAATCACTCCAGATCATAATCTCGAGTTTCTGTTCGATTAAAGATTATGGTAAATGAATTCCTAGAATAGCAGCTATGTCAAATCATATTATATCATATCAGTTTTAATAGTTTCAATTATTTTTTACTTTTTTCATTTCAGGCTAAATTATTAACAGCACTTTAAGATTTTTTAAGGTCGGTTAAATTCATTTGGCTCGAGTTAAAAAAAGACTCTGAACTTATTACAATCAAGTGCAACAATTAAGACCTGTGGGGTTGTTCTAAGTTGAGTTTTGCATTTTTAGGTAGATTTGTCTCCTACAATGATAAAAAATTCTTGAATTTTTACTTTACTATAAAGTAAGTACAGTAATTTTTCTTTTAACTCTAATTGTATTTGATTGATTTCTCCGATATATACATAACAACAATTTTAAAATAATACGTAAAATAAACATCAGCATTCAAACTACAAAAAGAAATTTTGGAAAGACTAAAATTCTTTGGCCAAAGGCTGTCGAAGACCAAAGATTTGTCGAAGAGTAGGCGGAGGACTAAAGATTGGGCATTTCTTATCTCCTGCAGTCTAATGCAGCAATGCTGCAGACTAGCGGAGTAAAAAAAAACGAAACGAAAGAAGAACAAGTTGAAAAGGGCAAGATTTAAAAAAAAACATAATTATAGTCATAGAAAAAGTAACAAAATAGAAAAAATAATGAAACACAATGATAAATACATAAATAAGTACAAATAAATTAAAAAATAAATATTAAACAATAAAATTATAGTTTTAAGTTGAGAATGGTTGGTTGATATGCACCTTAGAGCCAGATTTAAGCTTCTGCAGAAGCTCTAATGTAATTTATTTACTGTGACGGGGAAACCTGTTTTAAAAATCTGGGCTTTGAAATACTTGTTAAAACTGACATGTGGGAACATGATGGACGACAGGTATATTATTCTGTTGACCGACTGAAGGTCTATAGACATTCATCTATAAGCTTAAAATAGAAAATAGGTAAAGCAATCACGGTATCGACAGTTTAAACTTGGTCAGGATCGGAGACCGGTTAAAACATGTTGTTTTACCCTATAATTTACTTCCAGCTCTTATCTTAGTTCAACTTAACCATCTCATTAGAATTTACAACAGAAGAAACAGTGAATCTGTAAAAAGGATACCAATTCCTTCTCCAAATGATAAAGTAGGAATAGATTATACCTCCACCCACATTGACTGGATAGCAAAAGTGACACTGTCTGAATGATAATATGCTTAAGAAATTATTGACTATCTAGAAATTACCCAGAAGGACTTTCCGTGTAATATAAGATATCCCCATTTAAATCTTATAAAACTCTTTCCTAAAAGACGATGCAAAGCTCTGAGTTTTGAGATGCCGGATACTCCTTAAAATGCTTAATTTTATAAAATTATGGTTAGAAAATTGTAGAACACCCAATGTAGATTCAATCTGGTTCAGTGGTTTGTTTGAGACTGACAAAATAAACTGATCCTGATCATGCCTCGTCCTGATCGAGGCATGCTTCTCCACACTATGACTAATTTGCGTTACTAATTTCTTTAAAAAAAAAAAAAAGGATATAAAGTATTATATTGTATAGAAGGACACAAACTAATGTTGAAAAATGTATACATCCAGAAAAGTGTGACTCCAACACAATGATTTATAGCCGTATATTACAGTCCCATCGAGTTACTAAGATACATTTTTTTTCATAAACTTAAATGCATTAGTAGGATATTTATAATCAAATACAATAATCTGAGGTTATTAGTAACTCTTCTTAAATTGAACTGGTATTCTATGTTCCTTTTTTATTATGATCTACATGTCCCGCCAGAGGGCATTACATGTATACAAGTCTTTATGATTTAAATTCTATCCGTATCTATTACGTGTAATTTTGTATCCATTTATATATTATATATCTATTAAATTTATTTACATATATTATTAATATTTACATTATTTATTAAATCTATTTATGCATTTATTTATCATTATGATAATTATTTTAGCGGAAAAATATTACGTAATTTTCACTTCTAGTTTATATATATATTTAAAAAAGTTATGCCCGCACTGTTCTTGACAAGTTGTTTCTTAAATTTCTGGAGTCTCCGAAAATATTTTTTGAGTTCAGGATTCTTGAAATCATAAAGTGGTTCACCATAGTTGTTATGTTTCTCCCTTTCAACTACTTCTCTGCCAGACCTGTATTTCACCCTTTACCTGGGTTTTAGGGGTGATTTTCTGTTGATTAGAATAACTCTTTCTGGCTATCCTCTTAAACCTTCTGTATATACATACAGTTTAACTATAGAACATAAGAACTATGGTGAAATACTTTATGAAAAAACTATGGTGAACTACTATGATTTGAAGAATCTTGAATTCAAAAAATATTTTCGGAGACTCAAGAAATGAGTCTTGACAACTGGTCAAGAACAGTGTAGACATATCTGTTTTAAATGTAGGTATTCAAGAAGGACTGCTTCCAACTTTTACTAATATATATGGCAATAGATTTATTGTGTTCTATAGTTATGCCAAGGCTACAGTCAAATTAAGAATAATTATGACTATATAATTTGCAGTATTAGTTGATTAAGACTTACATTCGGACTTTGAGTAAAATCTTATTCTTCAGTGATCAGTGCAGTACATACTCTAACAGTATTGAATTAAAAAAAGAACAATTTACATGAAGAAGACTGCACATTCATGGGAATTTACTCCTTTTACAGAATAGTGGTCTAAACGGTTTAATTTTCTAATAACAATAAAATCCTTAAAATTGATAACGGTTGGATGTTCTGAATTAAAAGAGAAGTCGTTGCCGATGTGTGTCCAGTGTTACAAACCATCCTCAGCATGAGTCCGATAAATACTGATTCTGTAAGTTAGTGCTCGTGAGTAAGCGGGTGTGGCCAGTTCTCAGCTGGCTTAATATTACGGAACACGCCTGGCAATATTTGCACTGTTGGTCAAAGGTCCGACTCAGTGAAGGCTCATTTCAAGGTGAGTTCTGTGCAGTCACTTAGTTGTTGGTTGTTGCTCAGACACTTACTCTCGCTGTTCCAACAAATAACTGATTTTTTGACTTCCATCTGCGAATCTCATACCTGTGGTCATTGATCAATCATTCACCCCACCTATGTCCAATTGTTTTTCAATTATGTCCATTGAATGGCTTCAACACACTTCATAACTGCGATGAATGAACTGATGATGATTTCTTTTTTATTCAAGCTAATTCAAAAACCATTTATAGTAGTAATCGAGTTTTTAAATTAAGAAATCGGGTACCAAGTTTCAGAGTTTTTAGTTTTGTTTGTATGAAAAATAAATCTGTTGAGTAGTATCATCAGTACTAATGAGTCTATGTTCAAATACATCTCAGCTGATTCCTTCTACTGATTTAAATGCTATCTGCACAGATTGATTAGTATCAACAAGCCAACTAGAAAAAGATGACTGAATAATACAGAAGATGTTTCCTTTCGGTAATACTCGTATTTCATCAGACTATTAAAGTGTAATGATAATTTTATGTTGAACCAGAGTGGATTTGAAGGTACTGTATAACTTATCATGTTTAGGAATCTTTGAACTATTTTCATTTGGCCCTATTAATTTAACTCTACATGAGTTAAGTGTTTGTAGCCTGTTACCCTAGATTTGTTTAACATATACTTTCAACATTAAGTTTTGGTTCGCAGTGATTGGTTAAATACGAGTAAGAGTTAGAATGCTCTTTGACATACGGGTTGATGAGGTCTTCAGATCAACTAATATATTATGATTAGTATGCATAATTACTCATTATGAAATTGTAATATGATTGTGAAGACTCCACTCAAAAGATTTTATCCAACGTTGACGGGTTCAGAGTGGAGACTTAGTTTCATGTCTCGTAAGTCAACTTGAATATTATTTTTATTATAATATATATATATGTAACAACCAATTAAATGAAACGATTCCACGAACTAAATAAACTATATTGACACAAAGAACACACAGAAATGAAACAGAAACCCACTACTATCTTCCTGATGACAAGGATATCGAAATATAGTAGTGAGTTTCTGTTTCATTTCTGTGTGTTCTTTGTGTCTATATAGTTTATATATCAATGATCAAACCACAATATGAAATGAGAAAACAAGACTAAGATCTTTCAACTGAAACAACCGGTCTTCGTCAGAGTCAAAAACCCAACTGACGAAGATCACTTGTTACGGTTGAAAGATCTTAGTATTGTTTTCCCATTGCAAATTGTTGTTTGATCATTGACTGTTATTTCACGTGTTTATGTGAAATCTTTATATATATATATTGGTACTACTCTAGCTATTTCTTTATTTTTAGCTTAATTTTTGTTCTTTTCAAAGTACAATGGAAAATGTATTAATTCAATATATTTTTCAAATTAATGATTCATCAAATGACTTTAGAGATGCTAGTTCTAAAAGAAATCAATGCGTTTATTTGCTCGCAAACTTAACCTTCTATAAATATCTTGTAGATGAGGCTTTTTAATCTCAAACAGAAGTCAAGTATTAATATCAAGGAAGTGATGTGATATGCAGCCTAATGCAGACAAGGTCATTCATGTGATGTTGGCTTCGCCAATGCACGTACCCATTCTTCTATATATATATAAAAAGATCCTGATTTCCAAGCAATTGAAATCATTCACTACATAAATATGACGGATTTCATAATTTATTTTTTGGAAGAGTATGGTTTTTCTTTATACACTACTTCCTTTATCAGTTATTAGTTATACCTGATCTTATTTATCCACTTTGAACTTATTGAATCCTTACTTTTGAGCATGATTGTTTAGTCGAATAACATTTATTCTTCTCTGATATATCTGTTGTCTGACTATAGTAGCCAACGACAGCTATGGAAATACACTAATTACAGTATTAATATTAGTAATAGAAGTAATTTAGTCTCGAACAGAAGCTGACAATAATAGATCTGTGGGCCTGCCAATGTCACAATATTGTAATTTAATATCAAAACTAATTTAAAAAAAAAGTAAGAGAATCGTTGACTAATTAATAATTACTAACAAATTATGCACTTAAATTATACTTTATAAACTTCTGATAAAACAACCGAGTTCTGTAATGAAAGCATTTCTATTACGTAAAGGATAAGGAAAGGACATGGAATCACTCTAACAGTATTCTACTTCTTATTGTTATTTAAAAATGTAAATTCATCTAAGAATTTGAGTAATGGACTTCTATTACTTTCTCTTTTCTAAAAGAATTAATTAGTAGTTTATATCTTTCTTCCATTCCAAGACAAATGATTAGTTAAAACGTTTAACTAATTTCTTCTATTTGAGTGACACTAGATGGTTTGAGATTTCTTATCCTTGAATAAGATATTTAAAAATTTACATCGTTTACTTTCAACTTAACTGAAGCAGTGAATCTATTATTCAGTTTCCCAACTAAGGGAACCTCACAGAAACTTTCAGATTCATATTGAAATGCTAAGTTACTTTCTTCTACTTCTACTATAATGCTTTAATTCAAAATCAGGAGTAAAGCTTTCTACAATACCTAAAATACAAAACCTATATTAATAGTATTTATACTGCTGGATGTTTTTACTGTATATGAACTGTTGGATGTTTTTTCATTGAGCAGAAAAAAGTTTGAAATAGCTAGACTAGTACCAAATATAAATAGATAAAGGCATTTATATATAAGAATAAATGCCTTTATTTTTCCTGGCATTGTTTACCGTTCACCATTACGGTGATATTTACATACTCTTGAAGCTCTAATTTCTATTTCGTTTGTTAAAAAATGGTATATGTTTTAAATAATTTTAGACTTAAAGTAAATAAAACTAAAGCAACTAGAATAAATAACATTCTTGTTATTTAAAATGTAAACTGAAATGTTAAAAAGATGTAAACTAAAATTTGTTTGTATTTTATGCTTTTAACATACACAACTACAATATGTAACTCTAATGTAATTTAATTTATTCTATACTTAGTACATGTATTAATATGAAAGTTTATATATATCCGAACTCTTGGCAGGTTTGTGATGTCACAGATTGTTTAAAGCATGAACAAAAATGTATCCAGTTAATAAATTGACGTTCAAATAATCCATGTTTCAAGTTTAAAATATACTCTCTCTCTCTCTCTCTCTCTCTCTCTCTCTCTCTCTCTCTCTCTCTCTCTCTCTCTCTCTCTCAAGAAAACTATTTAATAAAAATATACATAAAAATAGGTTTAGTGTACTTTACCAAGATTGAAGAAGGAAAAGGATGTTTATTTTCAAGAAGAACACATGAATAAAAGTAGATTTTGCATGGACGTTGTAAAGTTTGTGTAATGAGGGTATTTTGGACAAATTCCACTTCTTGAGAAAGGATTTCGGACCAAATGTCCCAAGTTTAGTCATGCAGGTAATGAAGTCATTAAGTGAAAAGGGTCGTTGAACTACCTAACCATGCCTTTGCCTGCCTTCTTCCAAACCTCACTTTCTTCCTCTGCTCATTTATAAAAAAAAAAATTCCTTAGGTAATTAGCAAACCGCTTTACTGTAAAATATTTTTTTTTTTGTAACTCTTTGTAAGCATACCTCACTAATTAAACTCTTCCTAGTGTAAAGTTACTAAACTCTTAAATAAAGAGTTAGTTTACTTAAGAGTTACAAGTTCATTTTATTTCTTAAGCCAACTAAACTCTTCCTAGTATAAATTACATTAGTTAAAATTGATTTATAAATTGAGGACTAATAATTATATAAGCAGATTCATGACTAAATTATAATTGCCTTATATAAGAACGTATTATATAATTTCTGTTTATTTAATTGAATAGGTACAACAACAATGTTGAAAGAGAATAAATCCTGTTAAAATAAAAAAAAATGTTACATAGGAGCATCCTATTATGTACAGTACGAGTATTTCTGCTATTTTTATTAATTGTTTACTAAATTGCTTCTGTTTCAATTTTCTTTTTAATACATATTCTAAAATGAAATAAAATATATTATGCTTAGTTTGTCAAGCATGTATGACAAAATTTGTCTCCACAAAAGCTTGTTATATAAAAAACATCATATAATTTTAGTTTATTAACTGTATATTTTTTTTTTTTTTTAAAAAAGATTTCTTTTAAGAAAAACAGATAATATTTTAATAGAAAGAAATTTCAAAATAAATCTGTGAAAGAAAAAAAAACAAAATCGATGTATAAACAACTCAGAAATTTTATAGAGATGTAAAAAAAAACTCAGATAATTACCGATACTAGTCAAAAAGACTTATGTTAGTTTTATGTTAACAGATGTCCGAAATTGTTACAGTACAAATTTAATGTGTGCAGTTGATTTATTTGTACAGCTTAACAAATTAAAGAATAAAATGTACAAATTATTTGTACAGTAGAAATATACAAATTATTATTGTATAGCTGGATTCAGAAATTGCAAGCTCTGAACAAAAAATATAAAGCGTCCTCATCTATATTGAAAAAAACATGAAATTGAAACTGAATCTAAAATAATTAATTTAGTTTTATTTAACAACAGTATATCAATGTGGGAGATGCTTATTAGACGTATTAGTCAATCCTGGAGATAGCGATTGGTCTGGTTATCCCTATATACGCTTGTCTTTATATATCCAACAAACAACGCATATGGTTTCATTACGGCAGTAAACTTTTCTATAAGAAAACATAATATCAATCTCGTTGACAACCAATTGTCCTTTTAATGAAAGGAGAAAGCATTTAATCTTTTTTATTTTCTATTATTTTAATTTGGCACTTTATTTTATAGATAAATTGTATATTTTTTTCTAATTACACCTTTTCTCTTTAAAAAATAAACTTAAAAGCAGACATTTTAGGGATGGGATATATTATTTATTTTCATATTAATTTCAATGCGAAAAATTTGCTTCGCATTACTAGTAAATCGAAATACGAGCTCGGTCTGAGAACGAATTAAACTCTACAGCCAGGTGTATTTTACATTTAAGAATTGTATTTTTCGTACATCTCATATTAACTAATTAAAGCATTTAATTTTTTTTTATTAAACCTTTAAATCCAATTCTATTTCACTCAATTCACTTGAAATAACTCTAAATTAATGTGAACAATATATATAAATATAAACATATCCGACTAGTTCAGCAAGTGGTCCATTATTTCCAGATGAACTTTCACTTTTTATGGATTTGTGGTAATCACAATTTCATAAATTTTTATTTATAAATAAATTCCTAATTCCTCATTTATGTTCAATTTTTTGCCAAAATTTTATTGATCTCTGATTATCTATTTAGAGTTAATAGTTAATTTACAGTTAAAAACATATTCTGAAATCAGAAAATGTACCATAATTCCCCTCCTTATTCATTTAATTTTTCAAAAAAAAAATCATCAACTCATCCTCAAATGAGTTTTGAGGCGCCTTCTTCAAGGCGCAATTTTGATATAATTTCACTCTGATCTGTCAAATGGTATGGTTTGTATGCTCCTCACAAGCTATCATATTTACACATAAGTCAACATGTTTACAGTTTGCTGCATTCTCATAATTTAATAGGAATTATTGTGTACCATTAAAGATGTTAATGCATGTAATGCCTTCTAGTGGAGCATGTTGTTAAAAAAAAAAAATATTTACAGTTAATTGTAAAACAATTCTTTCAGGTTGTTTTAAAAAATTGAAGATTTTTTCAGTTATTCCTTTTGCCACTTCTATGATAATTCCAAAATTTCAAGACTCTAGAGTTAGTAGTTTAAGGGGGGGAAATGTTGTTTAAAAACACATGTTCTTCAAAAACAGTGAGTTTTTCATAACGGAATAAATATCAGTATTAATCAATAAATTAAAGTTTTAAAAGTGAAAATGTTGCTTTCAAAAACTAGTACGATATATTTATTTACTATGTACAACCAGCTCAAATAACATTAATTTTGGTTTTGAAACTGAAAAAAATTATTTTGTATGAAAAATCTTGGAATTCTCTTTTGGGATACATCTCATTTCCTTCAATTTCTCAACGACCAACTAATGGATAAGTCATATTTATACTGGTAATTATGACCAAGTAATGAAACAAAATTATAATCTGAATTTGATATTGTGCAAACAAATTTACTTGTTTTTTAATGAAACTTGAGTAACCATGTATTGCACACCGTTTAACCTTTTATGTCTTAAATACACTGTAACAACACTATACCTTATTATAATGTTAATGTTAATGTCTTATAGGTGTTTTATACCTTATTAGAATGTTTCTGTATGAAGTTTTCAACTGCAAACCAGATTTGGTAAGTGTAGGTTTTTAATGCAATTTTAGTCTTTAGAATGCGGTATTGCATAAAGAACTAACCATTATACAACCTTTAACATGTAAGGTGTAAACGTTTGGTAGAATTTTTCATCATTTTTTATTATAATAAATACCATTATAATTATTATAATATTATTATAATAAATATTTTATTATAATTTATTATATTATAATAAATAATTTATTATTATAATTATTTAAGATTAGTTTTTAAAGTGATTCCGTTTAATAAAATACATTGAGTCAAACATCCTTTTGGCACGGTAAATAAACTTCAAAATTAAAATATTAACACTAATTAAATTAATATAATAAGTTAATTTGATATTCTGAAATTATTTCAGAAAAAAATCATTAATATTAAATCAGTTTACAAAATATTAATTTAATAACTTAGTTATTAAATAAATAAAACTTAGTAACAAGTTGCAACGGTGCAGAAAACCTTCCATGCACCTCAAATGAAAACTTTTTGAGAGAGGGAAAAATATAGTTTACTAGAATGGAAAAAATGAAATATTTTCTTTCTTTTCATTAGTGACTACATAAAATAACAGAGAAATCTATTTAGAATAGGATCGATCTAATTCAAACTGGGTCAAACCAATTACGGTTTCATTTTCTTCTACTATCGTTAACTAACGTTAGGTATGTTGACATTGCTTTTTATAAACATCGTTTTTATTCGCTTCAAACTCTCTTTAGAGTTTTAGAAAGCTCTTTAGGTCTTTTTCAAGATGTAATGCGTTTATTTCCTGATGAGAATTATCATAGATCTCTTACCAAGCAATAGACAAGACGTATACAATGTGTTATGTGACGTATAAGAACTATTAACAGTATCATAATGTTAACACATGCTTAAGGGAGTTTTGCCTTTCACAAAATGTAGGTTAAACCCTTCAATGGAGGCTCTAAGGAGGCAGATATTTACTCTAATCCCTTCAATACAGGGATTGATGGCTACTATTTTAAGATGGTAAACATTAACTTTAATTCTGACTAAGAACAGAGGAGTTACCAACCCTTGCAAGGAGTATAAATCAGTCGTTTATTATCAGTGTCAGTATTATCAGTATAAATTCTCTTGAGGATACCTCCTCATAAAACTGTTACTTATCAAAATATAGTTCACTTATAAAATTGTCAATTGTTAAATATAGAATGATTGTAATTTGATTTGACCACGGTATAAATTTAGAGTTTTGTAATTAATATGAGGTTAATTTAATGTCAAATTGAGTATTTTAAAGATTGTTTTACTGTTTCTCAAGGTTTTATTCTTAAATTACCTCCATTCTTATTTCATAATAAATTATGAAATGATTGATAATTTACAAATAACTAATAGTTAGGAAGGTAAATCAAGGAATTGACGGAAGTTTGAAGTGGTTAACAGATATAATAAATGTTATCAGATAAAAGATTTGTGAGTGCATGAAAAGTGGGAAAATTGTCTTTGAATAATGGTAGCGCTGTCGAGCTAAGGTAGTGAAGTTTCATCACCTATCGGAATAGATTAGAGTGTTATGAAATCCAGTCAATTTGTAGGGATTTATAAACCTGAAATAGAGGGAGAATGCGATGTCGACTAGAAATAGGTGGCCTTGAACTTAAGGAGACCATGCTAACAAGGATGGCGCTTATTAAATCTGCAGCCATGACCTTTCGTCGGCTGCCTCTCTGCAACTTTCCACGACACCATGCAAATTAGAGACCATTTTTAAACCTTTTTCAGTGCATCCTTCCTGCTTTAATTTTAAATGCAATTTATTCAACATAAGAACATTATTTAGTAGAATAATAACATAAGAATAAATAAAATAACGCAAGAATAAATTAGTAGACGTAAGAATATATTGATACAACATATATTATTTTACTTATAATAAAAGGAGTTATGAGAGTACTACCTTTCTTTTCATGAGCCTTTCTAATATAGAAAAAAGTATTATTTAGAAAATTCTAATATCTGGCTCAATAGTAGTACTATATGATTTTTTTATGTTGCTGTCATTTTTAGTTGTATACGTGGAGACATTTTGTCTGTACAGTTGTGAATAAAATAAATTATGTACCCTTTTTGATTTAAGATATCACTTTAGAAGATGCAGAACCTCTGTAAACTACCAGTTTACAGTTTTTTTTTTAAAACGCTTACTCTTCTACGATAGGTTACTTTATTAATAATTTATTATTGATGAGTTTTTACTTTTTACTTCTCTCGTGACGAAACACGTATTAAAGAGAAACGACTGCTTTGACTTATCTGTGTCCTCTTTCCCTCAATGTGGGACTTGGCTCCATGATTAGACCAACGGTATGACGGCAGCTTTCAATTATACGGTGATTCATAATGTTCAAGGATGTTCTTCTTCTCCTATTAATCATATTCACTGACATGCCTTTAAAGCAGAAAACTACAGAAATAAATTAAAATTTACCATTTTTCAACTTGACTTCTAAACTGTTGGTTTTCACTATCTTGAGATTTTATGCTTCAGACATCAAATTGAATATAATTAAAGTAATTTTGTACTTTCTTCTGACCAAATTAGGTTATATAATTTCACAACTTTATTACAATTTCATGTATAAATCATTTCCCATGATTTTAATTCTTAAATTATTAATAACTTACATTTTTAGAAATATTGAAAATTGTAACAGAATTTCGATTGAAATATTTTAATTTATTTCAAAAACACATTAATAAAATCTAAATACCAATAAAAAATAAAGGCTAAAAAAATAGCAATAAAAAATGGTTTAATAATCATTTCATCATTTACTTTATTAGAAATTTTAATATTAATTTAGTGAAATATTACATGTAAATTAGTTAAATAAAATGAAGAATATTCATTTGTTCGTATAGCACACAATATTCCTGCAAAAAGAAATTGAAATGTAAAATAAAGCAGTTAATTTTTATCTTCAAAAACATTTAATGATGATCAATTGTAATCTGCATTTGTGTCACTTCATAGCAATTATTATAAAATAAGAGTTCGAAATATTGAATTTAATATTCTATATTTCTAAACATAGTTTGTTAATATTTTTTTAAAGACAGATAAACATTTTATCTGTCTTATCAAATATATCAAGATATTGTTCATTTTCTTATCAAAAATTGAACAATATTTCACTCAATTACAAAAAATCATATATCTTGTGAATATAAAAAAAAAGAAGTTAGATACTATTTTTTTAATTCTTCTTCTTTATTGTCTTTTCAACGTATAAACGACATGATTTTGTTGAGTGTGGGTGCGCATGCGTTTAATTCTCAAACAGGTAGTGTCCCTATTTTATTAAATTTATTGCTTAAAGAATCTTATGCATGTATATTTTTACATTGGTATTTTCTTATAAGTATATTCTTATTTCTCATGTGCTTTCTTTTACTGACAAATTTGGTACCAATTCGCCCATATTTTGTTCAATTCTTCATTAAGCACTTCGCTTCAGTGAAGGGTCTTCTCTTTTTATCTTAAGTTACTAACTCATTATATAGTTGGTTTTCAGCGTCGTTTACGAGGTTGGAGTCATATACATTAATCCCTAGTGTTTGTATGTGATTTAATTCTCAAGAGTTGATCCAATCCGGAAGAGGTTTTAACTTTATCATATAGTTTGATGATTATTCTTGTATTATATCGAGCATTTTCATTGAGCTTATTTGACATTAGAACTTTACTTAACTCTTACAAAGCACAGAAACTCACCTGTAAATGATACAGCAGTGCAATTTTAATGATGCTGCAGTTTTAACAAGGCATTGTTAAATTTACAAAGTACCCTGATAAACTACAGAGGTATTGGAAGTAATCTTTTGAAATTGTTTGCTCTCTGATACAAGTATTTATTTTTAATACAAATTTTCGGTTACGTCAACAGGTTTTTGGGTAACTGAATGATGTTTAGCTTTTAATTATTGCATACCCCTTCGAGTTGAAAGTTCTTTGATTATTCAATTATAACTCTGCCATATGTTATCTTTGTTTCTTTGCAAGACATGTTAACATAGAGTATTATTCTTCACTTGAATCTTGGAGTTAACTGTTATTATAAGTTTGATGGAACAAATAATTTTAGGAGTTAACTTTGTTCTCTTACTTTCTTCTAGCACCAGGGTGTTAGTCTAAAACTAACAAAAAAAAAAAAAAATGTGTGGTTGGTGGCAAGTAGTCTAATTGTAGGCAAACTATAGCTAATAGTAAAAAAAAAGAAGAAAAAAAAATTAGAAAAAATAATGTCAAGTCGCACCGTTGGTTGGCTGCACGGTGAGAATTGTCTTACTAGTGTAGGACGGCCTTATTGTGTAGCCACCCTCCATTAGTGTAATTAGTATTAGTGAATGTGTGATGTCTGTCGTGGACGCCCGCCTCCGCGAGGTCCACCTTGGGCGCATTGGTCTGGTCCGCGTCCAGTCTCTCCTTTGAGCAGTGGGCATGGTAAGGACCGATGTGGCCAAAGGGCGCCACGTAAAAAACATCGATCTGGTTTGCTTTGTAACACGGTGTAGTCGAAAGGCTGAGGAACGTGAAATAAAACAAACAAGGTCTAAAACTAACCTGATCGACGTGTTAATTATCATTTCAATCTTTTATAGGTTAATTCAGCTTTCTTTAAAAGTTTTTTCTATGAATATTCCTATGTTTTCTGATGAAACTATTAGCTTACTTAAATATTTATCTGAGCTTCTTCTGTTTAATTTCATTTAGTGAATACAACATAAGCACTAATATATCGCTGACTTCTTGTTTAATTAAAGACTCTCAAATATTGCATTTTTCGATTTAGCCAGTCTATTGTAACAATCGACAATGGCAAGACTATAGTGTTCTTTGTTATAAGTGCGCTAAAGAAATGGAAATCATATTTGACAGCTTGTTATAGCGTTAAGATCACCATATTGTAAACCATTATGGCAATGCAAGGTTAAAGTAAGTTTATTAATTTACAAGTGTTTTGACTCCTTGTAGCAATATTAAACCAATTCAAACAGTTGGATATAGCAATTTACAAATATAAATTTAAACTCTTTGTTTTAATTATACATAATGACAAATATGACTACATTCTATTTTTTATAACAGCATCATGTTTGAGTCAATCGATTACCTTTCATTCAAACTAATTAATTTCATTAAATATTGTTTGTAGTCATAAAAATTTACATTGACAACTAAATTTATAGTCTATATGTTTGTCATTTACAATATTGGCATTTTCAGAAGACGAAACATATTATTAAATTTTTCTGTAATGAAATCTCACAAAGCTTTCCAGCTTTCTCACTAAGAGCATTAGGAAAAGATAGAGTTCTTTGTCCATTTTTTATCAAAGCAGAACCCATTGATTTCTTTATATCAATTTCATCAATTCGGATCAAACTCGCACATTATTATCAATATTTTACTACCTATTTCTAATGTCCATATAAACTTAGTGAGTGCAACTTTAAAATTTAATTTATCTTTATTCCAGAAGAGTTTCTTAAACTTTTGACCGTGAGTAACTATTTCTACAAGAAGTGTACACTGTAAGCATTAAACGTCGGCTAAAATCCAGAAATACAACGCTTTTAATCAAAATTGTGTAAATTGTAGAAAAGAGAATTTTTTTAATGAATTACTCCTAATAAATCTGGAGTAGCCTATACCGAACTATATTATAAGTAAACATAATATCAAACTCGTCAACAACCAACTGATTTGTTTTATTTAATGTGACTATAAATATACATTTTAACAAATATGTATCATTTTTTTACATGCAACTAAAATCATTTTATTAGTTGTAAAAAAATGTGAAATCATTGATCAATCTTACATGTTATTAAAATTATTAAACTGATGGCCTGAATCTCAGCAGAGTCTTGTCATATTGTACATCCCATGGTTGCAACTAAATATTTTATTTTATGTTCTCAACTTCATATTTTATGTTCTTTAGTGACCTTCACAAATGTACATAGACAAGTCTCCCTCAGTTCTATAGCATTAGGTGTTTAAAGGTGTAATACACCTATATACTATAGGCATATAGGCTATACAGATGTAAAGTGATTAAAGATTCAAGATAGAGTGTCTATATTCCCGAAGTTTCCAGCAACTCAGGTCAGTAGGCTTCCTTTGTTGCAAGCATGTTGAAAGGTGGGCCACCTTGTTATATTGAGATGAATCCAAATATGTACCTCTGTTAGCCTCTCCAGAGTCTTAAGAAGGAAAGATGACAAACTTATTGGTCTGAAGTCAGTCGTCCCTGAGTGAAGCATCCTACCCATCTTAGGGATAGAGGAACGTAAAATGACCTCTAACCATGAGCGAACAGTCTCTAAAGCCACATGAAGTTCCGCAGGTTTCATACCATGTGGCCCTAGCGATTTAAAACCCTTGAATCCTGAGATAGCCAACAAGAGGCGATTCCTTGACATCACACTGCGACCGATATTGTACGTTTTAGCAGAAACTAGATTCTTCCTTATATCTACCTCACAACCTGGAAAATTTGCTTCCATTAAGAGCTCTAATTATCTCCAGCTGTCATCCTGTTTGCAGATATACTTTAGCATAACTGAATAAATAGCTAGGGTTTTACAAAGGCAGTTATCCTCTGAAACTTTTTCTATCCTAGAACAGTAGTTTCTTCAAGAGTTTCACTTCACAGTCCTAACCTACTTCTTGAATTCCAGAAGGATGACTTTATATTCATTCCATTTGTTCATAACCTTACCCAGGTTGAACAGTCGGTGACATACCTTTCTCAGTGCTCTAATTTCAGATGTCACTACGGAGATTTGAGCTTCAACCTGAACCTGCACATATCAGAGGTAGCTTTGAACTCTTGGTTTCAGACAGCCATCAACCGCTTTACAACAGCGTCAAACTCCACTGCGTCCACTTAGGGACGGTTCCACTAAGACTCTGACGAAGGTTTCTTTAAAGACACTCCTTTGAAGTCTGTATCCTTCAGGTTCCAATATATAGGATAGTCTAGTCTTCTAAGGTTCAGACTAAACTCCATATACTGATGATTGGATAAGGATTCATCATCAGACACCTTCCAATCCTTCATCAATGCGACTTCAGGAGCACTCACCAATGTTATATCCAGGACCTCTTGTCTATTAACAGTATTAAAAGTGGAAGAGTGACTCCGATTACAAATATTAATATTATTACAGAAAATATAATAAAAAAGCTAGCCACTCCTTTCGTTGATGTTGCTGCTGTCCTATGCTTTGTGATGAACATGTTTGAGCATGTGTGTCCTGAACTACTCCATGGACTGGAGTAAGCTCACCTCTCCCAGAGAGGACAGGCTGTCTGTCCCAAGTATATCCAAAGTATACCAAGCCTATGTACTGGTAGATCCCTGGTTCTATACTCTAGCCCTCGAATATTTCATGCAGGAGGGGCAAACATTTAGGCACGTCGTTTCTCGAAGAGTCCCGAGCCGGTTTGATGTCAGGCGTTTGACTCCAGAAAAACTTGACCCTATGAGCCATATTTCAGTGAATATAAACAAACTTTCACCTCACATAAGTTAAAGTTTCTTTCAATAAAACTTTTCTTGTCTACAAGGGTTTACCCTTTTTAGGCATAATCAATAATTTACGCACAAAGGTTTGAGAAGAGATCAGAAGTAATGTTTGGGTGTTTAGCAACTACAGAAGAATAATTTATTTATTTATTTTGTTATTTTGTTTTATAATTTGATCCTCAAATCTAAAAATATAGATTACAAATTTTAATTAAATTCAAAATATCTTTTTCAAAATTTTTTCTTGAATTAATTCTGGTATTAATCATAAATTTCAGACCATATCTCATACTACACTGTTATACCAAATTCATTTTTACTAGCTAAAAAATCTAAATTGACCAGTAAGGCTGTTAAATCTGTTAAACTGTTAAAACAAACAAAAATAAACCAGGGATAATTATCAGTAAGTGTTGGAATGTAAATTTTCGTAGAATGAAAATTTACTGAAAATGGAAACTTCTTGAGAGTAAAAATAAACTCTGAAAGAAATGATATAATGATTTTATTGTAAAGTAAGTTACTTTACTTTAAAAGGAAAACTTTTTCAATAGATTTATAGAAGTATACAATCATCTGCAGATATTGTCGAGTAGCCATAAATCCCTGCAGCGTTTGTTCTGTTACGTATAAATATAGATACATTTCAAAATGAATTTTTTGTTAAACATTTTTAAGAAAAGCTTACAAAAAAAATTAAATTTATTATTTCAATTTCAAATAAAAAAAAAATAACTCAGGTAGCTTAAAACTAAAGGAGTGAAGTGATGTGGAATTTGGAATCACTAAGGAAACGTTACATGACATCAGGTTGGTATTCCTGGATGTATGATTTAAACTTAGCCAGGTATGAGGAAGGTAGGCCGTAATGGCGAAAAGGTAATTGCAATTATGGCGTCAATGGCTATTGTTACCAACTAATCCTGGTGGAGACATGAATGAAGGACTAATTGGAGGGGGTAGCAACCCCGAAGGAAGCCTCAAGGTGGGTCAGTCAACCGAAGTCCTCTGCTATGTGCCCTTCAGGGTACGATTCATCCCTCCTGATGCCTGCCATGTCGGTCAGTAATGTAACATCTATTAGATATCATACATGAAAGCTATAACAATTTAAAATTAAGATTGATAACGTACAACAAGTTTTTAACTTAAGAATTCATTACTTATACGCTTTTGGTACACTAAAAATTATTTAAATTTTATTGACGAGATCAAAACTTGATTATTTCTTGAAAAAAAGTTCCATTGTTTTAAACTGATGCTTTTAGAATAACTAGCTGACCCCGCAACTTCGTACCGCCTAACAGGCAGTGAATGTTGTTTTAAGTTTAGCTCAAGGATTAATCCACTGAATTTGGCTTATTATAATCCATTTTATAACAAAATAACTGATATACACAACTCAAAACTTTTGTTTTAAAATAAAAAGCATTATTTTATCATTTTAAAAGAACAAAACATTCGAGCAAGCTTTATATTATTGCAGAGTAGTACTCAAACTTTCCCAAGGGTTCTAAATTAAATGTTGTCTGCACTTGCTTCTTTTGAATGTTTCTCGTATACATGGGCACGAAACATAATAGCAATAATGATATGAAATGTATAAATGTAGCAAAGAACTAAATAGAATTCGTTTGAAAGTAATGTCTTTTGAAATATGAAGTGTTTGTAATTAGGTTTGCTCTTCCAATACAATAGGATCTTTAAGTTGAAGCATGACGCTTAAGCCACTTTCAACGTTATAACAATGAAAGAATATCAGATATTTATATAATGTGGGATATAAAAATTTTATCTGTCACTGGTATATTTGAATTATACATTAAAATATACAAAACGAACTAATAATGAATTGTTTCAGTCTTAAATAGTACAAAGTTGTATAAGCAACAGTAATATGAAGATGGTTTACATCTGAATTAACTATTTGTATTTACTGCATGTTGTTCTTAATGAAACAAGTATAATTATGATTTCCAATTATGTATTTGCAATTGTAGTACTACTTTCATGACGTAAATAGAATAAATTATAAAAACTGTATTTGTAGAGAGTGTCTTTGTAGAAATCTCTTTGAACCTAGTTATGTTTTCATTACAATAATCCCATCAACAATTCTTTATATTTTTAATACAATTTAATTTTTATTAAAGTTAATTTCGAATTTGTTGTTATAAATTTATAAACAATAATAAAAATATGGACTTTTCCGTAAAAGTCGAATTGATTTTTTCATTATTTTCTGATTAATAATTTGATTAATTATTAATTGATTAATTTCTGACACCATTTGTTTCCAATTTTGGTTTAACTTATTTTCTATTTCTCGTTAATCAGTATTATTTTCATGGTGAATACAAATACATGTTGACAAGATTTCTTCAAATTTTTTTCTATTATTGATTTTCTCTATTCTTGATTTAAAGTCAAATGGTTTTTTCAAAAGTATACTTGGAGCAAATGGGTCCATATTGGTCTTAAAGTTAATCTATTATTAACTCAATAGTTAAACTGCCTTCCAGCAGAACATTTTTGGATATAATTATCAAATGATGATTTTTTTAAAGCTTATTTTATTAAAAAAAAGTTTTAAAATCTCCATAAGCATGATTGTCGATAAGTCAAGTTTATTTTAAGAACTTGACATTTTATATGCATTAACATCGTTTGAGATCCAACTGTTACAGATGCTATAATAACTATTTTTTGTAATTAATTTAAAGTTATTATGTTATGATTATTAACTGTACTTAAAGAGAGATACACATGGTAATAATCATGTGTACACATCCAGTCCAGCTTTTAAATTTAATGAATGGTTGTTGCTTTATGACTGGCACGTTGCGTCAAATGAATATATGATATATACCCTCTTATTATCACAGATAACAAATTGTAATGAGATAATGTTTTCAAATTCTGTATAATTTTGCTTTAGTATAGTCTTTCTCACATGCTTAACATTTCACGGGTAAAAAAAAAATGTAGTTTGAATGACTTTCCAAAACTTAATCATCAAGTGCTTGAGACCTAAAGAACATCTTCATGACTAAACAATTTTAGACATTATAAAGAAGTTAATGAACCCTCAGTCATTAAAAGTACTTGGTTAAATTCAGTAGAGCATGGGCATTACTCCATGTTAAGTGTCCCATAATATAAACTTTCAAAAAAGCCACAACTAATTTTAATCTACTTCCAAAGCTGTCTTATTCATTTCTAAATGGATGCTGATTTTTTCCAATTTAAACTTGGTCTTAAAAAATTGCTAAAGCCATATTTGTAACAACAGAATAGGTCATATTTATACAATCTTTTAGCATCCACTGGTATCAGGGATCTGTCTAGATTTATTGTTCTCTCGAGGTGGTTCGAGTGGACCAGGGACAGGGGAGAATAGACCCAATTCCTTTTTGTGGTATCACAAGGGGCCGGCTTGCGGCCTATGTGTGTTCTCTCTCGGGACGGCCACTGTAACCTAACCTAACCTATACAATCTTTGAACTGATACATCATTATGTCTATTATTTATCTAAAATTTGAAGAAATAATTAGAATCAGAGTATTTTAGTTGATCATGTAAGTTAACTTGAATAAGCTCAATACTACATTCTTTCAATTGTGCTCCAATATTAGGAGAGAGGTTTTATGTATATGGCTTGCTTTAATTGATACAAAATAATATAAATGTATACTGTTAACTTTATGAAGCACTGCCAAGATTCACTTTGAGCACCAAAACAAACTCTTGTCACCGTTTAGTCTCCTTTTTTACTTTTTTTTTTTTATCATAAGGAGAGCAGAATAATCATGAAAAAATATAAGTAGAGTAATCAACGCATTGTTTTTAGGTCAAATTTGAAAGTGCTCAACATTTTCTTTAAAATAAAAAAACCATTAAATTGTAAAATTAGATTTAGCATTTGTATATATTTTAACATTTCCCAGTCTGTGAAACAGGTATTCTTTCCAATCACTTTATATTAATTGTTGCTTTAAGATCTAATGATGTTTCATTCGTTTGCATTACTTTCCATTGGTGAAATTATGACCTATAAGTTAATTTATAGTCGTTGCTAAATTTATTCTCTCCATATTGATGAATATAACTGCCATTGATAATATTTTTGTTTATATATCTATATAAAATATTCAATAATATATCGACCGTTTGATAGAATAGGTGTGTTCTCTGATCGGGGTTCGGTCAATTTTCCAGGATAAAAAATCAAACTCTCGTTGCCTAAAAAATCAAAGGCAACGAGAGTTTGATTTTTTATCCTGGAAAATTGACCGAACTCCGATTAGAGAACACACCTACTATATATCTATATATATTAATTTTTATTTGATTATTTAATATGAATTATATTTTCTTAAACTTTGGGTTTATACTCTACAATGCAAAAAGGAAAAAATGGGTATACCAATCAATGATCAAACCACAATAAGAAATGGGAAAACAAGACTAAGATCTTTCAACCGTAACAAGTGGTCTTCATCAGAGTCAAAAAACCAACTGAACACTGTCTTGTTTTCCCATTTCATATTGTGGTTTGATTATTGATTGTTATTTCACGTGTTTATGTGAAATCTTTTTATAGGTTATACCAATATTTGAAACAGAATATTGGAAACAGTTGACTAAATTAAGTTCACTTGCGCGAAGCCGGGATGGCTAGTAGTTTATGAGGGTGTCATGTGGCATCACACACGAGAATATTCTTGTTAGATATATAAAGCGTTCCAGAAAAGGAGAACAGATGTCACAAGGATGATACCTTGCTGGTTCTTATTAATCATAAGTGATACTGTTCAGCTATTAAGATTAGGTTAGGTTGCAGTGGCAGTCCCACAAATTAATACACATAGGCCAAACATTGATCCTTTGTGATACTGCACAATAAAGATATGTTCTACATTGGGAGCCCCAAATTTTGCTCAACTCATGAGTATTTAGAGTAGGGATCTTTAACGAATATCTGAAATCGTACAGACTCGGGATCGACGGCATAACGTCTTCTCCGATGGACGACGTGCTTAGATTTATTCATCTCCGACATGAATAAATCGAGGGTCAGAGTGGGTATTCAATCCAGGACTGGTAAGTCCAGAGGCGAGCATGTTGCCACTGGACTAACCTAGCCCCAGTTTAGCTATTAAATTTTATATTTTGCATTATCTCGTTCATTTTCAATCGATTGAAATTCCTTTCCCACTTAGGCATCTAAACCTTTTGAATAACTTCGAGCAAATTCTCTTTATGTCGTGATGACTAACGCTCTGTTGAAATGTATCGACAGTCAGTAGTGGTAGTTCATAAGTTTATATAAAAAATGATAGAAAAAAGTTAACTGTTTTCTGAGACAGGGTTTTTTTTTGAATTCGTTGTGAAATAAACGTTAGTTATTTTTTTATATTAGTTTGTTTTTAAATATAACTTTCAAAAAATTTACAAAAAATTAAGTATAAAGTACTTAATTTTTAAAACAAATGTTATATTTATTATACTTTGCATGTCATTTCACTTCTCTAAATTTGATATTGTCCTATTTTTCTTTTTATTGCATGAAAAATCATTAAACACTGAATGTACTGATATATTAATGCCATGCAACTCTACAATTTATCATTCATGAAGAACTCTTGTCTTATATATTATCCTATAAATATTATCTTATTTATCTTAGCTTATTAATAAAACACAAGTATCTATCAGTATGCATGCTCTTTATATAAATGAAAATAATTTATTATCAATCCTAAGAAGATGGTAGAAAGTATCATTCTATTTAAGGAGATTCTTCCTTTGATTTTATATTCACGTAAGTACAGTGTATATATTTTCCTTAAAAATTACACTGTTAAACTGTGTTTTCATTTAATATTTTCTGCTTACTTGCCATTCACAACTTAAAATGAATAACCGACGTGAGAATTCTCTCCAATTCGCAAAACATTCATTTTAGGAATTATAACTTGTGTTAAATTGCCATGATACTCGGTAAAGTGATGGTAAATTACTATAAATTCCCTTCTTTCTTTGAAATCCATATTTAATTCTATTCAAAATGATCTTTTTGAAAAACAAGCATAAGTTAGAAACTCAAAATATGTGCAATCAGTATTCATTTTGGCAAAATATCGAAAAAGGTCAACAGAAAAGATACAAAAGTAATTTGTTTGGAACATGAAGTGTTGTTCTTCAGGTTACATCTATAATATACATCAAAACTTAGGAACACTTTGAATTAAATGAATCAATTCAACTTATTTTAATTGTTTTAATTATATGTGTTCTTTTGTTTTGATTTTCATTACAGGTGTAATCAGAAAATGAACACTCGTGTAATGTTTGAGACTTGTTAAAATTTTTGTGTGTGCAGATTTTTCCATTATTTTCCCAAGATATGTATGAAAAATAATTATAATTATTTAACAATTGATCAAATCTTAACCGTTATATACATTGTGAACAAAATATAAAGATACACAAATACTTATATATTTGTTTACGTTTTGTTATTCGCCAGTCAGGCACTTCAGTTCCAAGTGAACTTCATTTACAAGGATTCATATTAATTTATTATCACATTACATATAAAAAATGGTAAAACCATATCAAATTTAATATTTATTATCTATGTTTTAATACTTTTTGTTTAATATTAATATGAACTGAATTAGAACCCTTTAGGAGTTAGTTTATTCCTTAGTTGAGTCAAAAACGATTTCTAAACTTTCGACCCTAAATCACAATTACAACAGGAATTGCACGATAAACATTAAAATTTGACAATAAAGTCAAAAATCATATACATATTTTTATCAAACCGAAAGAAAACGAATTTTTTTCAGATGGAAAAAATTTGGAGTAGCCTACACTCAACTTCACTATAAGTAAGCATAATATAAAACTCGATAAATCAGTAAAAGTTTTGGTTTTATTTTCATTTGGATATCCTGTAGATATATTATCAAAGTCTGTGTTAAAGTTTTTAAACTCATAGTTAATAAAATTATAGACTTCTTTGTTTGAATGCAGCTGTATACATTTTATAAATAAGTTATAACTAGATTGGAATAATTTTTCTGGAATAATATGACATTTTTCTACATATGAAACTAATAGTAGTTTTTTTTAATGTAAAATTACTCTTCCAATATTATAATGTCATGAAATAATCAAAATAGAAAATAACTAATACAACATTTCAATTTCTTGAACCACCAGAAAAAGTTGGATCAAATTTATAGCCGTTTTGTCATAAAGTACGCAAAAGTACCTTTCCCATACTCTAATATTACTCAAAAATAATGCAGTTTTTAAACGCAGCAAAAATTAAAATCTTGTCTGTAAGATTTGTTGAAAGGTGTGATATGTATATTGATTACAACATTTTGTTAGACAATCATCTATCACACACTGGAAAGCCTAAAAAAAATGGTGTGAGACACCACAAGATTTCCATTTACTTAATTGTAACACTAGTTGTGTCATTGTATTGTTCATGAATGTAGGTATTATTACTTTCCAAAAAAATATTCTCTCTCGGATTTGTCTCCCTCTCTTGGTTTAATGAATTTGGATATTATTTAATATTAATATGTATTTTTCATCGTTAATTTATCACCAATAGTTTTTTGAACTTTTCACCCTGAAGAACGATTTCTGTTTTCATTATATCCTATATATATTAAAGAAGCTTTCACATAAACACGTGAAATAACAATCAATGATCAAACCACAATAAGAAAATGGGAAAACAAGACTAAGATCTTTCAACCGTAACAAGCGGTCTTCGTCAGAGTCAAAAACCCAACTCCAGTTGGGTTTTTGACTCTGACGAAGACCGCTTGTTACAGTTGAAAGATCTTAGTCTTGTTTTCCCATTTTCTTATTGTGGTTTGATCATTTATATTAAAGAAAAATCATGTGAACAGATTTTTAGGAAATAAAAATATCCATTTATTTTTCATGTAAAGTACCCCTAAAAAAGTGCAACTTCAGTGCCAAGTTTGTTGTTCCGTGGCAGTGATAGTAGAAATTCAATATGAAATTTGGAAGTTATAACTTTTTTTTTCTGAGATATCTTGCTCATACACTCACCAATTTGCAACAATTTATTTTATTAGACTCAGGGAACCTCAAAATGTGTATTTTATATAAAAATTTTATTTTAAAATTAAAAAATGTAATACTTTCATATTTCGTTTGGAGTATAAATGAAAATAATATATGGTTCATTTATGATTGGAAATCATAATCGCAAACAATAAAGTTTTAAAAATTTTATACTCTTTGCATATCATATTAATTTTTGAATTATTTACAACAACTTTTATTAAATCATTAAATACCAAATCTCTTTTAATCGATTCTGGTGAAATATTTCTAAGTGTATGTAAGCAAATCCAAAAATAAGAAATGGCTCCACTCGACATTGCTGTAAGTAATCTTAATATCAAACTCCTTGCATTTCAGTTCTTTAATTTTTTCTTTAATTTGTCTATCATGTAGACGTATTATATAACTCTGTGCTATTATATTATCAAACTCATCTATAATAAATACAATTACTTCATTTGTTTTAATATGGCTATATCTATTTTATAAGTTACAACACAATTTAAACCATATTTCTAAAAAAAAGAAAGGACATTTTATTAATATTATTTGTTCGTGGTCTTCTTCACTCCATTGTTGACTAGGACCTGAGTGACCCTTTCCAATTCATAGTGGCTACATGACCATTCGCTACAGTGCGTTAGAACCCTTCTTACGTAAGCTGCAATGGTGGACGTTTCTACCTGTCCGGGCATTCACTTCCCATTCCCTGAGAAGTTTCTCATCGGGACATTCCCTAATTTATATATATATATATATATGCGAATGCACACACTATATTTCATATAAGAAGCAAATGAAATTAAAAATTACTAAATTACGAAACCTTATACTACCTGTATTGGGGATGTCAAAATAATTTTTTTGGACTCTTATTAGAAATTTTAAATTTATGTAATAGGATTTTATAAATAAAAATTTTGTATTAATTGTCAACCATTAATGATATGATAAGGCTGCCAAAGTAACATACTCTAATTATTTGATAATTAAATGTTAAATAATTTTATACATACTTTCTTGTTTATGGTTGTAGTTATGTACATGATAACAAAGTATTTAAATAGATTAAATAAAAAATTATTTCTTTGCTAATTTAGGAGAAGGTCGTATTGATGAAAAAAATAGTCACGTCTAAATGTTTTACTTTATAGAACCATAATATAAATATTATTTAACTATTCGTAACGTATTTCTCAAATCTATGAAAAACTAAGTAACAATAAATATTTTAAAAAAAAATGTAGTCAAAATGCGCTATATTGATGAAATTTTATTTTTAAGATTAAATCATCGCTATGTAATTTATCTAATATCAAAAACGAACTAATAATTGATAAATTACATAGTTGGTACTTATTTTCCAGTAGAACATGTCTCTAAAAATTACTTGGATAGCAATATCCAATTAGTATTAATTGGATAGCAATCACCTACTCTATTTCTCACAAAAACACCTGTACTTGATGTAACTGCATTTATCGATTGGACTGCATCCAGTGTGATGATTTTTATGCGGGTGTGAAGCTAAGCTTGCGTATGAATAATCGCAGGTCTTCTGTTGATAGCACAGTGACCTTCCCGTTACCATTCCTCACAGACTCAGCTTTAGGGACTGCTTTCTTGTATACGTTCTTTGGAAGATTCCTGATTCCAATCCTAATATCACTTTTAGAGCTTCAGAAGAAGTACTTATATATCTTATGAAAAGTAGATCTCCTCCTAAGCTTAACCTCAATCGTTAATTATTCTTTATTAATTTTAAACAATTTTGTTTACTTCTTTATTTTTCATTTATTATGGTCGATTTTTATTATTTCAATATTTATTTTATTATGTTTAAATATTTTTATATATTTTTGTTATACTTTTTTCTTCTTTATCGAGATTTGGTCTAGCTTCAATAATACAACACCTATAGCCTGTATTATTGAAGCTAGACCAAACCTCGATAAAAAAGAAAAATAGTGTTAAATATATGTGGTCGAGATAAGGAAGATATTTTTATTATATTTATTTTATTATTTCTGATGGCTCAAATCTATCTACCTGATAACAACGAAATCAAAATAAATGTTTGATCTCTTTTATGTGTTTTCAGTCCGTGAGATTAGTTTATATATACATATATTAATAATCAAGTAACTAATAACAATAGAGAAAAAGTAAGAGAAACATGCTCTACCACCTTTGTTAGCGCCATCGATGATCAAGTGTTCAAAATCTACAAGAAGGTAACAGTCGATTTGTGAAATGGTAGAAGGACGAATATTGGCTACCCTAACCAAGCCATTTTCTACATTTTAGTCCATCTGTCGGAAGATCCTTCCAATCGACATTTCATATCATTGGAATATTTAACAAGCTTTCATAACCTCTCTAATTATTTCTAAACATATATATATATATATATATACGTATGATTAAATAATACGCCATATTTACGATTAACTAGTTTCCTCGTGTATTATTCAAGGGACCAAAAAATCTTCTTGCGTCTTCATCCAAATGTACAGAACATTTCCAATGGTTCCATTGTCTTCAAATCTTCCATTTCCACTAATTTACTACTTTCACTATTGTCACTACTAGTACTATAACTATTACTACTACTATCACTACTATCGACATGTTTTGACTGCTCGTCAGTCATCTTCTGGATAATGAGGTTCTTTGCTGAGTTGTTTGTATTTATTGCAGTTGTTGATCAGCTACGAGTGATATGATGGGTGGGTTTCGGTAATCAGTTTCTGATCGGCTGGTTGCAGGGATCACTAGGAAACTAGTTAATCGTAAACATGGCGTATTATTTAATCAAACCTGTATAAATGAAGGACTGCTTCCTAAATATACCAATATATATATATATAAACTACATTAACATAAAGAAGACACAGAAAAGAAAGAGAAACTCACTACTCACTACTCGTCGTGGTCTGCCTGCGGAGAGACTCGTTTTTATCCTACTGATGACGAGGCCATTGAAATATAGTAGTGAGTTTCTCTTTCTTTTCTGTGTGTTCTTTATGTTAATGTAGTTTATTTAGTTCGTGGAATCGTTTCATTTAATTGATATATATATATATCAATTAAATCAAACTGGACGCAAATCAGTTCAAAAATGAAGAAAAGCAACACACAGAGAAATAGACACACTTACAAACTCAAATATTCGGATGATCCGTCTTCAGGAGAAAAGAGAATGGGCGACCAAGCACGCCGGAAACACAACGGCAGGAAACCGTCCCGGCAACCGTGTTTCTCCTGAAGACGGATCATCCGAAAATTTGAGTTTGTAAGTGTGTCTCTTTCTCTGTGCGTTGTTTTTCTTCATTTTTGAACTGATATATATATATATTTATTTATATATTTGTAAAAGTTGGAAGTCCTTCATTTAAACATATATTGTTAAATAACGCCCCATATTTGGCTTGTATCTGTTTCTTACACAAAATCTCCAGTTTCCGGAATTCCTTCCTCGTCTCTTCATTAAAACTATAAAGCTTATCACCAATATATTGGTGATAAGAACTTTCACCAGTTCTTGGTGAATTCCGGAAGGAATTCCGGAAACTGGGAAAATTGTGAAAGAAACAGATACAAGCCAAATATGGGGCGTTATTTAACATATATATATACAGGTTTAACCATCATCAAGAGAGAAGAGATAGGGCAGTTCGCAAGTGCGCTTAATGTCCCTATCTCTTCTCTCCTGATAACGGTTAAACCGAAAATTAGAGACTGTAAGTGTGTTTTTCTATTTACTGTGTATCTATAGTTTACTTTGAAGCGTTTGTTATCCCTTGTGGATGGTTTCTAAATGATTATATATATATACATTGAAATTTTTGAGAAAAAACAAATACATGGACTCACATTCAATATTTCAAACCTTTCAACGGTCATCCTCAGAAAAAGAAGTTGAGCGGCGAGAAGCCGATTGCTAAAATACATATTTATATCCAGTTGGGTTTTTAACTCTGACGAAGACCGCTTGTTACGGTTGAAAGATCTTAGTCTTTTTTTCCCATTTCATATTGTGGTTTGATTATTGATTGTTGCTTTACCTTTTTCATAAGCAGAAGTATGACATTTTGAAACAGAAAAACTTAAGCATTATATTAGAGATTTTATTTGAAAAAGAAAAATAACTCTAATGTAATACTTAAGTTTTTTTGCTTCAAAAATTTTATAATTCTGGCTATGAAAAAAGGTTTTAAATAAAATCAATATATAAGAAAAGAAACTTTTTAAATTGATATATAAATATGAAGAGAATAGAATACCGGAATGTGATTAGTCTTTCCAAATTCAAATGACACTTTTATTACCGATGTAATTCAAACTTGATGTTTATTCAAAATCTTTTTCACAGACCTACAAAAGAGAGAAAAAAGAAGACATTACCATACATCGAATCAATATACAAACTACATGAAAAGAAGGATATTAAAATGAAAGATTACACATTTATTGTACAAAATTGCACATACTTCTTTTCATTTACTTCTTTTCATTATACTTCTTTTCATTTAGTATGTATGTTGATTTTATGTATGATAATGTCTTATTTTTCCTGTCTTTTGCAGGCTTTTGAAAAATATTTTGAATGAAGATCGAATCGTCTGTTTTAAAATGTACTTTGAATTTGCAGAATCCGACTGCAACTCAATGTTGTATTCTATATGTATATTTTCGTTTTTCATATGTATTTGTATATTTTCACAAGATGGTATTTTTGTTATGCAAAAACACGACTAAGTCACGCATTAGTTGTGCAATCTGTAATTGTGTGGTATTTACTCATAATACAGTAAAATGATAATACTAATTCCCAGATCGACGTTTGTCATTCCTCCACTACTTCCTTTGGAAGTTTACCTGATGATGAACACTAAGTGTTTGAAACGTTTAGTGTGAATAAAAAAAACTTTTTTATATGGAAACTTAGTATTATCATTGATATGGCTTCTCGACCACTGATTTTGCAAGTTCACAGAAGGGGGTTCATGAGTGTGACCAAAATCCTCAAGAACCCCTTCCTTCTGTGAACTTAGTATTATTGTTTTACGAAAGTACGATTAAGTCAGTTTAATGTATAATGAGGTTTACATTTATTCAAAAAAGGTAAAAAACAGAAAAAAATACACACCCGAAAATTTATGTCGCGTCTTGACGAACTAGCAGTCGGATTGAAAAGACCAACGGACCAGATGTTGCAGTTTATATATATATATATATATAACAAGATTTTACTATAAACACGTGAAACAACAATCAATGTTCAAACCACAATAAGAAGTGAGAAAAAAGACCAAGATCTTTCAAACAGTAACTACTGATCAGTAGGGATTCGACTCTGACGACGACCGCTCTTTACAGTGAAAATGTCTTTTTTCTCGTTTCTTATTGCAGTTTGAATGTAGATATATATATATATATATATATATATATGTATATATGTATAGACAAGTTTTAGCAATAAGAAATTAAAATAAAAATCAATTTGTAATTCACAGCAAGAAATTCAGAAATGGGATCAAAAACTTTCGAACAAAATAACTGATCCTCATCAGAGGTATAGTTGAACTGACAAGAAAAAACGGTTATGTATAGAGGGGAGGTATTTTAAAAGTCGTAAAAGAAAAAAATGCTAAACTAACCAGGGTAAACAGAGGGGTTATTATCTGCTAGTTGCTGTTAACCCTGGTAGACAAGGCCATTGCAATCGTTAATACCAATTCTAATTTGAATAAGCCATTAATAATTTTTATATGTTAATATTTGTCTGTTAAAAATAATTAATTAAAACATGATAATTTTTCTGAACAATATTGGTCTTTCATACATGATCATTAAATCTTCTGTCACTCAATTTTATGGAAAAATTTAGTAATTAGTTGATTTTTCAAAATGATTTTTGCCTGTTTACTTGATAAACATTTTTTACCTAGGTATCTTTGATTGTCATTTAATTTTGAAAATAACTTATAATTAAGTTCTCAATAGACTGATTTGAAGTTTCTAGAGATCAGAGTGTCTGCCTGGGAAAGTTCAACTTGCCCTTGCCTTGTCTGCAAGAGTTTTAAAATTCGACTACTCTTTTATAAATGAATATTTATCGATGATTTCATTTTTTGAATGATAACAGCTTTTATGATTTTTAATATATAGTGATCATATTCTTTCCAATTAAATCAAGAAAGTTGTAGTCATTTTTAGGCACGAGTGTGAGAAAAAGGCACAGTCCCTATGGCTACATTGGTTTTCATATACGAAGGTTTTCCTCCTACAATGTAGATATTTTAATCTCATTATTATTTTTTACAAACAGGTTACAAAAATTTTCCAATTTTATAGTGCGTATTAAAAGATAGCTTCTCAATATTATCTTGCGCATATCCAAATTCTTCAGAAAACTTGTATTGCTCTGTGTACTAGTTCCTGCAATAAGATGTATTGTATAGACAATTGAATATATGTTTATCTATATTAATTTTATCGAAGTGGTCTATATAGTAACGAGTGTTTATGAAAGCCTATTTTGTTTTCTTAGTATCATAGCCAAATAACTCACTATTGTGCACTATTTTCCATAGCCTGAATATTATTTACACCATCTTTGTAAGGGTGAGAATATTTACTCTGAGCATTCATATAGTAGGTTAAATTTGATGTTTTCTTCGAAATAGAGCATATATATAGCATAAATTTTATAGAGAAATCAAAAACTATGGACCATAGCATGGGCAATATCTTGATTTCAACCAAAAAGAAATTTAAAAAAATGCATTGTTTTTATCATTATTATAATGTTTAAAGATCCTTAAGAAACTAATAAATTAGAGATATATTCAGACATTCATAGGTTTATATCCAGGCTTTTTATATGTTTTAAATTTTTAATCTAGAACTGTGAAGGTAGAAATATGGATATTTGAAATTATATTAGTAATTAATTGTATGCAAGAGACTTGTTTTCAACAAATAGCATCAGAATTATTTCTTTAACTTTTACAATCTGATGAACCTCATTAAATAGTGATCTTAAAACATAATTATTATTTTAACTCCTTATTTATTTTTTTTTTCATTTTCCAGTGTTGGCTATCAGTGATATGAAGCCTTAAAATAATTAAGAAGAAACTTATTTCAACTGATATTATTATTTGTTTATACAACTCTTTTGATCTAAATTCATAGGCATGGCTTTTTCACGATGAAGTTCAAGATGCTTAGGACTAAAATATTCTTTACTTATGCAATACTACGCCAAAAATATGTATAGTTATAGTGTTTACTTTTAGACTTTGAATAAATTATAAGTGAAAAGTTAGAATGCCCTGGAGGAGAAACAGCGTGAATTATTTGCATTACAAAGTTGTATTTAAATCAGGAGATTACTGTTTTTGTGCGCTGGGCGTGGCGGAGTCTCACGTTCTCATTGTTCTCTTAATGAGATCAGACCTGCACCCACCCACACCCTCCCACTCTCAAACCCTCTCCACCAAGACATTAGTTCAACTTCTAATTCAATGCCTACATTTTTTTTAATGGTTCTTGTATTATAATTTTATCATACATATCAGAATTATATTGTTATTATTAAAAAAGTTATATATATATATATAACTTAGTTCTAAATTATATATATATATATATATATATATATATATATATATATAATCAATGATCAAACAACAATATGAAAATGGGAAAAGAAGACTAAGATATTTCAACCGTAACAAGCGGTCTTCGTTAGAGTCAAAAACCTAACTAAGTTTTTGACCTCAGTTGGGGTTTTGACTCTAAAGAAGACCGCTTGTTACGGTTGAAAGATCTTAGTCTTGTTTTCCCATTATCATATTGTGGTTTGATCATTGATTGTTATTTCACATGTTTATGTAGAATCTTTATATATATATATATTATTTAGTTCTTGAAATCGTTTCATTTAATTGCCTATATATATATATATATAAATTAATAATCAACAATAACTCTTATATAATATATGAATTAAACACCACAATAAACAATGTAATTAATATATATTTTTTTATTGTGGTGTTTAATTCATATATATATACATATATATATACATATATATATAATATATATATATATATATATATATATTGATATAGTTTCTCAATCACTGATATTTCAAATTCACCGAAGGTGTTCTTGAGGATTTTGGACATAAAAATACAACTCCTGATTATAAGCCGACGTTTATTTATCTTGCTTTACGTATGCCGTTAATAAATTGTTTTTTAGCCTTGAAAATGGCAAAAAACTTTTGGCGAAACGTTAGCTTATAATCAGGAGTTGTATTTTTATGACCAAAATCCTCAAGAACCCCTTCTGTGAATTATATATATATATATATATATTGTAAACAGGAAAACGATCCAAAAGGACAATAAACGTTTCACGGTGAATCACAAACACAAAACTAAGGAACAAACACACCTAGTGCCTCTAATTTTTGATTGAAAAATCATCAGGAGAGTTGAGATAGGGACACCAAGCGCACTGTTGAGCGACGGTTGGAGACCTATATATACATAGAAGTCTTTTTTAAAACAATATCTTATATAGTAGGTTAAATTTGATATTTTATAAGTGAAATTATTAACGATAAGATGTATTTGGACCATCCATTTTTTATTAACAGTATTAAAAAATTTTGTCTAAACTGTCCATTTTAAATCTAAACGTGTTAATGAAATGAAATGTGATTTTACCATTTTTACGCTAAACACCAGGTATCTGTAAATAATATATAATAATTTATATAATAAATAATGTATATATATGTATATATATTATCAAACCACAACATGAAATGGATAAAAAAGACTAAGATCACTCAACCGTAGCAAGCGGTCTTCGTCAGAGTCAAAAACCCAATATCAGTTCGGTTTTTGACCCTGACGAAGACTGCTTGTTTCGGTTGAGAGATCTTAGTCTTTTTTATCCATTTCATATTGTGATTTTATCATTGATTGTTATTTCACGTGTTCATGTGAAATCTTTCATATTATATATATATATATATATATATATAACAGATTCAATAATATATCGACCGTTTGATAGAATAGGTGTGTTCTCTAATCGGGGTTCGGTCAATTTTCCAGGATAAAAAATCAAACTCTCGTTGCCAACGTTTCGGTTTTATTCAAAACCTTTTTCATAGGCAGAAGTAAGAATTTTTTAACTAAGAAAATGAAATTTACATTATTTAAAGGAACAACAATGTTAGCCGGACAAAACCTTCGACTAGACTGTCTAGTCGAAGGTTTTGTCCGGCTAACATTGTTGTTCCTTTAAATAATGTAAATTTCATTTTCTTAGTTAAAAAATTCTTACTAGACTGTCTAGTCGAAGGTTTTGTCCGGCTAACATTGTTGTTCCTTTAAATAATGTAAATTTCATTTTCTTAGTTAAAAAATTCTTACTTCTGCCTATGAAAAAGGTTTTAAATAAAACCGAAACGTTGGCAACGAGAGTTTGATTTTTTATCCTGGAAAATTGACCGAACCCCGATTAGAGAACACACCTATATATATATATAAATTAATAATCAACAATAACTCTTGATATAATATATATATATATTATTGAAAATGACACCAAATTTAGCTACTACCTGTTTCTTAGCAAGTTTCTCAATTTTTCTAAATAACACTCTCGTTATTTCGTCTACACATTAAAGTATATCTCCTATGGTCGACATGTTTCGAATGATTAACATTCATCATCAGGACGTGAATAAGATCAATAAAAAAAAAAAAGTAACCACCATAAACTGAAAATCTTAGAGGCTATATTAATTTAAAAACTGAAGCCACTCCTAAATATTCAGGTCGTAAACAGTAGCCGTATTTTGAAGCTGTTTAGTTCACATCAAGGGCATTCAGAAACCCTTGCAGGTAGCGACTCAGGCCAAGAGGCCACTAACCCCACAGGATTAACGCCCACCATTTCTTAAACTTTATGGAAAACAACCCCTTCTACCTTCTCCGTGTATATATAATAAACCAGATAATTTACCTTAGATCTTATACACGTCCTGATGATGAATGTTGATCATTCAAAACATGTCGACCACAGGAGATGTGCTTTATTGTGTAGACGAAATAACGAGAGTGTTATTTAGAAAAATTGAGAAACTTGTTAAGAAACAGGTATCAGCTAAATTTGGTGTCATTTTCAATAATGTGTGTGTCAAGGAAGGACTGCTACCAAAATTTACGAATATATATACATATATATATTTAATTCGAAAATAACTGACAAAGACCTGTTGTTGTGGTGGAAAAATATATATATATAACCAATTACATGAAACAATTTCACGACCTAAGAAAACTAGATTCAGAGAAAGAACACACATAAAAAAAATCACAGAAACTCACTACTATATTTTAATTACCTCGTCATCAGGAAGACAGATTTGAGTCCCTCCGAAGATAGGTATCGACTGAAAGGGTCTCCTTGAAGAGGCACTCAATCCGTGTAGCTAACTTACTGAGAGAGGTGAGACAAGGATAGATAATGTAAATAATAACAAAAATAAACAATAAATGATTGGAAACATTTAAATAAAAGCTTTTAACAATTTTTCAAAAACCAAACTAAAAATAAAATTAAGAAAGTTAATAAAAGATTAATTAAGAGACTAACATAAATAAAAAGGACAATTAACGATTGAGGTTATGCCCAGGAGCAGATCTACCTTCTAGAAGACAAATAAATGCTTCTTCTGAATATACTTTTTCAAGTCCAGTCAAAGGTTTGTAAAACGCTTTCGGAGGGAGCGACGTATCGTTAAATGTTTCCTAGCTGTGTGTGTGTATGGATTTTTGCAATGCTCGAGCACTTGTCACCACACGACTGTTTATGATTCCCATTACAATCTTTAGCTATTTTATTGTTGCGAGCTGTTACCTGTGTAAAACACGTCTTGCAAACAATTGCGGTGCTTCATTTTGTCTTGGCATTAATTTGATGATGTATCATTCTTACGAAATTTTTTATACAACAAAAACGAGACTTGACTTGTCATCCTTGCGAATCAATAATAAATCTCGGTAGTCATCCTTCTCTCCATTAAACATTTTCAAAGAGTGATTGAATCGTTTCCATCAAGAGCAATAATGTTTATAGATATATTGTTCATACGTTCAAATTTGATAATATCTGACAATTCTAGTGGATTTGATTGGCTAAGTATTGAAAAATTGTAGTCTATACAGTTAATATACAGGTTTATGTAAGGTATGCAGGTTATTGCTCTAATTATAAACCCTTTTGGGGTGCACGTCTACAAACTTTCCTAAAATTGCATTGATCAAGGACAAGTTGGTATTTTTCACGTCTACAACTGACACCCTTTTTTTAATTTTTGGAGGCAGCTTAATAAAGGAAGATATTTGTGAAGGTTTGGGCTTATTTATACAAAGCTGAATTTTAAATTCACGTTTTAAGTTCCATCCAGAGAAACAAGTTTCCAGCTTTTCAAATTCAGATTTTAATTTGTTCAATGAAACGCTAATTTCTTTATTTTAATCGGTTGTTTTGTACAAGACTTGGTTCCTTGTTTTATGTTTGCCTTGAAAATCTCAGTATATTTTGTCATTACAATGTCTACAACTATATCATATCATGTCTACAACTATATTTTACACTGAATTCAGTTATTAAACAGTTTTTGATTCAAACTTACACTGTACAAGATGATTCAAAAAAAGTCTAAAGTATTTTTGTCTAGTAAATTATCAATTTTGTAAGTTAAGAGTCTGTTTTTAAATGTTGTCTCCAATAGTCGGTAAACAGGTTTATAAAAACCGTTGTTAAAAGGAAGTGTGTCTGTCATAGTCACTGGAAGAGAGTTTTTTCTTTAATCCTTTGTCATCCGTTATATTTGGTTCTCATTAAACTCGTATATGTGACTTCACTTTAACATTCTTTGAATATTAAAGACAGATGATTTTCTTTATAACTGTTGATTAAGTGTGGTGGAAAGCATGTTATATATCTTTGTGGAAGAATAACTGAATCACTTTGATTTTTGGTAAATTCTATGACAGCGAATACTCTGTAACAAAATCTTGTGATTATTTTTTGAAGATGTATAATGTTATATTCTTTATTTTCAACAAGCTGGTGATATTTGACGTAAACAGCTTTCTTTTATTAGCTAATGTTAATTAATAATAACAAGGTATTTTAAAAGAAACATCATAGGAAAGCGAATTGAGAAGGCGAATAACAGGATCACTACTGTTGGTGTTTATAGATTTTAATTGGAGCAATTTAACATTAATGAATGGGTTTCAGTAATAAAACTAATTGAAAATGATACATGCACAGTTTGAACTGGGAAACAAGTGTTCCAAAGTGTGTTCCAAAGATACTGCAGATGATTACTCAACATTACATAGAACGATTTCATCCTTACATAGCAGTGCCCTTAGTATCCACTGTGTAGCATCCGTGTTTACAACGTCTTAAATACTATAACCTTCATCTGAATAAACAATTCAAACATACATAAATACATATACAACATACGTACGTCCATATTTCAAAGAAAAGATTGAATATTTATGTCATATGATTGATTCAAATAAAGTTGGTAAATCAGCTGAAAACATTGAGCTATTGAAAAGAATTTTTATATGTAAAAGTCCTCAAGATATTAAGCGATGTCTAGATCTCTTTACTTACTACTCAAAATTTTAAATCTGATTCTTCAGTCACTTCATATCCTCTCTAACATTTGCTTCATAAAAATACAAAATAATTTTCGTAAAGAAATGTTGAATCTGCATTCTTAAATCTGAAAGTTTTAACACTGCAGAATCGAGTACTAGTTTTATTTAACTGATGCTGTAACTACTGTTAACAACCTGAGCAGGTTCATCAGGAGTAGCAGCTATTCTAAGCAATAAACAGGAAAGGAACACCTTGTATTTATACTTTACTATCCTTTACACTTTCAGAAAAAAAATTACTTTCGACTTGTTAGAGAAGTATTAGCGTATTTGGGAGCAATAGTTAATGGATACAGAAATGTACTCTTGTTACTGACAATATAACAATGCCTAGAATTTTTTAGCGCAACAAGAGCTACCTCTTGGCACTTAGCGTTATCAGAATTCAATTAAAAACAATAAAGTTGAGGAGAACCAAAACATGGATTGATTATCCCGACCTCCATTACGAGGTTCAAAACCATCACGTAAAACTGTTATGCATGATGAAGTTAACAAAGTTGCTCAAGAAATAATTTTCCTAAATGTCAAATGAAGAGCACAAATTACAATTAGACAAGAGAGGTCAAAAGATCATAATTACAGTAAAATTATTTGGAATCTCAAGAAGCAACCTAAAGATCCAGCATTCAGAGTAGTTCAAAGTATACTAATTCGGAGTGGCAGAGTCGTTATCCCGACTTCGAAACAAATTACTAAATGAACTTCAAGAAACACATCTAGGCGTTACAAAAATGAAACAAGTCCCACCGATATGTTACTGTCCGAGTATTGACAAAGGTATCAAACACTTGTAAAACAATGTGCCCTCAATTCACGCTCCAAGGAAAGAAAAAAATCTTCTGCTATTGTTCTATCAATAATGTTTTCCAAGACGTTATTGCTCCAGGTCATCTATACACAAATGACCTATCAGAAATATATGTCTAAACACTCAAGAATAAATTGAAAGCAGCTTCAAACAAAACTATTTTACTCACCTGAAGGTTAAAAATAGTAATTTTCGTTACCGTGCAACTCCTCTAGCATGTGGTTTATTGCCCACAGATCTGTACCTTAAATCAAAAATGGAATTCATTTGGATGCTACTCTTTCATACAAATTAAATCTTTCAAATGAGAATTACGATTAAAATCACTGAGGAGTCAGTGGTCCAGACAACACAAAATGGTTTTCATTTTCCAAAATTCAAGTTTCGGAGATTTCGGATAACTTTACTACAAATTACTTCGTATTCCGAGTGAGCGCTAAAACGGTATACTACCCAATTAAGAGTAACTTTAAACGGCAAGGAAGACAGTTACCACTGTCCAACCCAAATTTTTAGAAATCTGCTAAGACTAACACAGATGTCGAGCAACCAAAAGCCCAAAACCTATTCGCCATCTGCAGCAGCGTATAATTGTAAACATGTGCCACAGTGGCAGCGTAAATTTATAGAAATTATCAAGGACAATACCCTATAAACAAGTGAAGAAAACTGTTGTATATTTTTCCTTGATAGCAATTGGGTCAGATTTTTAGAAATTTGAAATAGCATTTTTAAAAAAACATAGGATACTGCAGATACTCCATAATTCAATTTTCCCAAAACTAATTTAATTCGTTTACACAAATATTATATGCCAAGTTTTATGAAATTCCAATGAAATAAGTTCATCATTTTTACTATGGAAGTGACTTCACCCAAATAATTATTTTGATCAATCATTAAGACTATTTAAAATAGCTTCTACTTACAAGTTCCTCTCATAGAAGTCATTGTTTTGTCTGTCTTTTAAACCAATAAAAGGGTTTTCTTCGTCTAATCAAATTTATGGGTGTTATTAGAATTTTTGTTTCGACTACTAACAGGCATCTTCTCATGAAATGAATTTGTTCTGACCCCTTGGCATCCTTTCATATGAAAATTAATGTTTCCAAATTACCTTCATGATGATTGTCCCAGATCTTATGTGTTGTCTGTAGTATCCTTAGATTTTTTTTTTCAATGTAACTTTGTAATCTGTACTTTTTAAAGAAATATACAACAATTATTAATGTTATTAGCAAATATCTATAATAATTAGTATTACCATTTATTGTAGTTAAAGATGCTCCAAGCACAATGAATTAAAATTGAGGAACATTCATCTATAACGTGATAAAGATTTTTCATTTTCTACTGGATTTTGCTGCTCCATTTACTTCCATCTCATCTCTAATAGTTTTATTTATTTTACAAATATTTAAAAAATAGATTTATGTTAAATTTTATTGTCATTTACTTACATTATTAATAATTATTCATATGTTATAAATTGTTTGACTCACTCTATGTTTTTTTTAGAGCTTTTTTGGACTGAACACGTTTGACCCACAGCTACAAGAAATAGGTGAGTAAATTTATAAAATTTAATTGATCATTAACAACATTATCATCACTTTATTTCATTTATTATTATTATTTTATTAATCAGTTTATACTTTATTAGATTTTAATGATAATAAATTAAATCAATAAAAATATTTAGGTGTATAGTGATAAAAATGCCTCTATTTTGTCTACCAAGTAATTTGATCTTACCATTTTTCGGATAATGTACCATTAATGTGTTTACTGGAATCCCTTGTGTGTTTACTACCTACCTCCTTTATTCGGGAAGTGTAATGCTTTTACTGTATCAGAACTCAAAATACAGTAATACACAATATTAAAATAATAGCAGGAGAACTGTTTGTAACAAACAAACAACTTTATTGCATTAAAATCTTGTGAAGAAATCCATCAAACTTCATTAACATTCTTTTTTTTGTTTCTGTATAAAACAGTTATTCACTATTAAATCATTGAAAAAAATCTGGAGTGGTCTGCACTCAACTTTACTATAGTAAACTTAATATCAATGTTCTTGGGTATATAATATATAATGTCTCATTTAAACATAATGTAAACATTTAAATGGGAGATGTTTATTTATAAGTAAAAAAAATATTTAAAAGTAAAGCTTACTTTTGTACATCCCACAGCTGATCCAAATAATCTCATTAGTATAACTACAGCAGTAATAAGATTTTTGAAAATCCAAAGTGAAAATTTCTGATACGAAATAATCTCCTACAAGGGAACGTGGCGTTTGTTCAAATAGCCAGTGGATTTCTTATATACAAATTTTCTCTGAGTGAGTGTAATCTTTTTTCCTGCGTCTTGTACTCTGTTATAAGCTTGCTATGAATGTATATTGAAAAAAAATATATTAGCAATGTATATTAGATATAGATATATTTTATAGATTGAGTATTAGCCAGTTTACATACTCAACTCAAAGTCGAAGCCAGCTATTCAATATAATTTAAATCATTTATAGTTGGGAGCTTCTAATTTTTGAAAATAATAAATATGAACTATTAGACTAGAATAGTCTAATTGAATCTCAGTGGATTTGCTTAAAAAATTTCTAAGTCAATGTAAACATTGTAAAAAACATCAAAAATTCGACAAGTATAGCAGGTGATCCCTTAGTCCAGGATAAACAAACAGTTTTTATAGCTTTATTGCTCATTGCCGTGATTGAAATTTCATGATTTTTTTTGTAAGTTGCTAATTGTTTGTTCCATTTTTGGTCAAATTTTCACGATTTTTTAATAAACCGTTTAGTGTCAAAAAAACATTTTCTGAGAACAGTAATCGTACTTTAACGCCTCTTTGGTGAACGTAATTTTCCATATAATGGTATATTTTAAGGCATAGTTTCATTTTGATCCGTCAAACGCTGTGGCTTGTATCGCTCTCACAAGCTTTGAGATTGAATTATAAGTAAAAATTTTTACATTTTATTGAAAAAGAAATATTTCCCGTTGTTTTAAAATTCTGAATATATTTTTCGTTTGTTTTATTTGTAACTATAAAGATAATGCCAAAATTTCAAAACTCTAGGGTTATCAGTTTAGGAGAAAAAAATGTTTTTTTAAAAACGGTTTTTGGCAAAAAAAGTGACTTTTCCATCATGCATAATTCTTCCCAAACACTAGGAATCTTCGACACTGTGAGGTCCATTTTTGTGTAAAATATCAACTTGATCCATCAAAGATTTTGGACCGTAGCGTGGTAACAAGCAATGCTAACACACTCACCCACCCACACACACACACACACACACACACACACACACACACACACACACACACATATATACACACAGACATCATCGAAAAAACTTCATAAGACGACTTTTGGGACCTCAAAACATATAATTCCGTCAAAATCTCGAGATCAAATTTTTTCACGATCACTATACTTTACTTATAGTAAACTAACAAATTAATTCTCATTATATATCTTTCATTGTGATAATATGGCCAGAAAATAATTTATCTTGATTTTTATTTGGATTTATATGAATATGTTTCTTATTAAAATCCATTTGCTTATTCTGAATTTAACAACTGGGATATTTTTAATGGCCCCAGTATTGATGTTAATAATAAAATATGAAATATATTTATCGTACTATAATTTCTTTATCCACCATAAAATTGTATTTTTTGGTAGTACTAAAATGAGTTTACAGCCATTAAGAATCAAATGATTGTACTATATTATGTTCTAAATCACTTTGTTTGATAAAAAACAGTACAATCGACTTATTATTATAAGTTTAATAAAAAGAAAATAAACATTTTTAGATGTTTGAAAAATATTTGAATACGTTAGAATAATGTAATATAATTGTTCAACTTGTTCAATTACTTCTGTGGATGCTTTGAACATTTGAATATCCAATGAAAAACATTTCTATTTTTATTAATGTAGAAATTTTATTAATCTAGTAATGTAGAAGAGTAGTAGAAATTTCTGCAACTAAAAGTTTAGATGTTTCAAATCATTATACCAATGATTAGAAAAGGGAAGAAACACTAACTCTGCGCACACAAAAATTTTATCAAACGACTGATTTGGTCATTGGATAAAATCTTTTTTGTGTGCGGAGAAATAGTGTTTCTTCCCCTTTATAATAATGAGTAAATACCATTCAATAACTGCTTGCATAGCTCGTGAATAACTACCAATATCTCTTCTACTTAACCTACCATCAAATTTGTAGAACTCGTTGGTTGGAACAGAATAATTATTTTTTCCAATTAAAATAGTTGGTCATCTTAATATAGCATATCTTATAAATAGATGAAGCTGTCTTTAATTAATTGCCAAGTTTCATTTTTTTTTTAAATTTTACTGACAGTATATTAAAATAATCCAACTAAAATACAATGTAAATTTAATACCTGTTTACATTAATCTTAGATAACATATTTCGTCTTTAGAATCTATAACTTTCAACAAACTATTAGAAAATTATCATTAATACCATGTGGGTAAATATAGAAATTGTAATTTATTATTGTAGAAGTATGTTATGAACTTTCCCACTTTAAAGAATCTAAATAAAGCTACATAATATTATAGAAAATATAATTAAATAATAGTAATGTCATTAAAAAATGTATAACATAATGCCTATATAACATATGCCTATAACTGTATAGTATACTCTAGTTATACACATTGTTGAAAATATTACTGAATTTGGACTAATTTCTCTCTTAGAGCTATCTACATCAGCTTTGTAAGACTTTTTAATTTTATGATAATAAAACCAATCTAAGGAAAAATTGTTTCAAGATCATGAAATGCCAAACTTATGAAAAGAGCGAGAATAAGGAATTACAGTCAGATTGACCATTTTGTACCAAGGTTGTACCAACTGTTTTGTGAACTGTTTCTAAAACTCATTATATACAGTGTATAGCAAATATGTTAACAACATAATATACATTAAAATTGTAAAAACAGTTAAATTGCATATTTATCTTGGAACTTACAAACTTCATAGGTTTTCTTACTTAGGTAATTCCTTTTTTCATCTTCTTCTTCTTCTTCTTTTCAGAAGGAGGGTTTGGAGGTTTGATGAGCTTTATAGGTTTTCTTACTTCGGTAATTCCTTTTTTCTTCTTCTTCTTCTTTTCAGAAGGAGGGTTTGGAGGTTTGATGAGCTTTATAGGTTTTCTTACTTCGGTAATTCCTTTTTTCTTCTTCTTCTTCTTTTAAGAAGGAGGGTTTGGAGGTTTGATGAGCTTTATAGGTTTTCTTACTTAGGTAATTCCTTTTTTCTTCTTCTTCTTTTAAGAAGGAGGGTTTGGAGGTTTGATGAGCTTTATAGGTTTTCTTACTTAGGTAATTCCTTTTTTCTTCTTCTTCTTTTCAGAAGGAGGGTTTGGAAGTTTGATGAGCTTTATAGGTTTTCTTACTTAGGTAATTCCTTTTTTCTTCTTCTTCTTCTTTTAAGAAGGAAAGTTTGGAGGTTTGATGAGCTTTATAGGTTTTCTTACTTAGGTAATTCCTTTTTTCTTCTTCTTCTTCTTTTAAGAAGGAGGGTTTGGAGGTTTGATGAGCTGTATAGGTTTTCTTACTTAGGTAATTCCTTTTTTCTTCTTCTTCTTCTTCTTTTAAGAAGGAGGGTTTGGAGGTTTGATGAGCTTTATAGGTGTTCTTACTTAGGTAATTCTTCTTCTTCTTCTTCTTCTTCTTCTTCTTCTTTTCAGAAGGAGGGTTTGGAGGTTTGATGAGCTTTATAGGTTTTCTCACTTAGGTAATTCCTTTTTTCCTCTTCTTCTTTTCAGAAGGAGGGTTTGGAAGTTTGATGAGCTGTATAGGTTTTCTTACTTAGGTAATTCCTTTTTTCTTCTTCTTCTTCTTCTTCTTTTAAGAAGGAGGGTTTGGAGGTTTGATGAGCTTTATAGGCTTTCTTACTTAGGTAATTCCTTTTTTCTTCTTCTTCTTCTTCTTTTAAGAAGGAGGGTTTGGAGGTTTGATGAGCTTTATAGGTTTTCTTACTTAGGTAATTCCTTTTTTCTTCTTCTTTTAAGAAGGAAGATTTGGAGGTTTGATGAGCCCCTCAATTATTCAAGGATATATTCGAGCTAATACAGTTGGGACCAATACCCTGTCAAAAAAACTCATATCTCTTAAAGAACTCAGAAATTATTTTACAGGTTCCTTGTGGATAATTTGAATTTCTGGCCTATTGCCGAAGTTCACTGCGTGTAGGTAGGCTTTATATATTGAAGATTCTGTAACTCTTCCAGGAATCTAGTTAAGTATTTTTTTTTATCACTGATCGAATTCCATCGTTTTTATTTTAATATAATTAAAATATAATAATCAGTTGAGATGTTCAAGATTTCTCCTCAAAATGTTCTCAAAATTTTTTATGATGATTATCAATGATTTCTGTGTGGGTCTGTGTGAGTGAGTATATATATATATATATATATATATATATATATATATATGGTGTGTTCTCTAATCAGGGTTCGGTCAATTTTCCAGGATAAAAAATCAAACTCTCGTTGCCCCCCAAAAAAAAGAAAAAAAAATTGACCGAACCCCGATTAGAGAACACACCTATTCTATCAAACGGTCGATATATTATTGAATCTGTTATATATATATATATATATATATATGTGTGTGTGTGTGTGTGTGTGTGTGTGTGTGTATGTGTGTGTGTGTGTGTGTTTGTGTGAGTGGGTGGTTAGAGAGGTATCCAACAGATAATGGTCACGCTATTTATTGAGCACAAGCTACACCATTTGATGGAACCAAATCATATTTAATACCAAAATAAGCCTATAGTGTTGATGTGCCTTATTGTTTTTGAGCAATATTGCAACATGGGGAAATTACTTTTTTGGGCAAATGGTTTTTTAGACAACGTTTTTTCCTCCTAACCTACTAAGTCTAAAATGTTGAAACTTTAGGATTATCATGAAATTAGCAGCAGCATTGAAAGAAATTCCTTAAAAAAAACTACAGAATTTTTCAATAACCAATCAGATATGTTCAGCAATATAATGTAAAAATTTTGACTAGTGATTGATTTTGAAAGCTTTTGGACATGATACAGGTAACACTGTTTGACGGTATAAAATTATACCGAAAAATAGAACCTTAAAAAGGATGAGTAGAATGCTATTTTTTTTTAATTACCAGATTGGTAGATTATGAGATTTCATAAACTGTTTTTTTTTCATAAACCGCTATTAAGAGAAATGAAATTTTTTGATAAAACTCTACCTAAAATAAAGTATGTATGAAAAAAATTCTGAATAATGAAAAACAATTTGCCATAAAAACTGTTAATCAACTTGGACTCTTGGACTAGACAATCCCCCTTTAATTGTTTAATTTGTTCACATTGACTAATAATTTTTATCTCAGAATGGAGTCAAACATAATTCTAGTTTTTAGGTTATTTAAAATTTATTTAAAGAAAAGATGTTTTTAAGATTAAATATGGTACTTGAGAAAAGTGAAAACTATATAAGGAAACGCCACACAACCATATATTTTATGACAATGCTCTTCAGGGCAATCAAGGATGATTGCCTTGCGAAAGTGTTGAAATCAATCTAAATGTTGCATACCTCAACATTTACAACTGTCAGACATATTATTCTTGGTGTATATAAGTTATTGCAATAAGACAACTGTTTTCAAACTACTTGCCCGGTTATTCAATCAAATATTTAAGAGGAGTATATAAAAATATTGGTAAAATATCTAACCAAACATTGTCCGTTCTAACTATCACCTATGTAAGCTGATATCTATATAATACGAAGAAGCAGGGAATACGAGACTTTGAGCTATGATTCCTAACAAACCTTAATTAAAACTGATTTACATAGGAGATACTTCTCTAAGAAGTTTGAAGTTGAATTTGAATAAACAACTTAAAATCTAAACCAGATTTTACCAAATGCAAAGAGAAACACCATAGGTGAGCACGTTCCGATAAGGCTCAGGCCTTCAATAAGAATAATCATACCATTGGGATTGTTTCTATCACAGAGGTTGTTAGCACAATTTAAATCATTATAAACCATCTTGCCTCGTATTTTTTTTCACTCACTGGAGCTCTTTCAGAATAAATCTATCTTCAGAGAGTAAGGTGAAGTTATTCTGAAAGTACTCGAATGAAGTGAAAAAATGAGAGGTAAGATAGTTGTATAATAATTAAAATACAAATATATACATGTCAGATTATTTTAAATCAATAATTTTTAGTTTGTTTGGATTGATAAATTAGATATATCCATATTAAATCAAATGAAATCATTAAATTTATTATCTGTGCGTCTGGTAATATTTTACTACAGTTTGATATTACGTCTACATGATAGCCACATTGAATAAAACCAAAATTAAATTGGTTCTCAATGAGTTTTGATATTACGTTTTCTTATAGCAAAGTTGAGTGAATGCCACTTCAGATTTTTTCATTTCTTTTTACATCAAATCCTTCATTACCTTTAGGTAGTATTCAAAGTGAAATTTTACAGCCTGTGATGCATATTACTTTATCCCTTGCTTTGCAATCTAGCCTGTTGTTTCATTGCTTTTTACTATATGGTGTCCTGGAATTACCCTATTGATATTCGCTATAAAAGCCCCTTCCACTCCCAAACAAGTTTCCAGTTCATCTCAAGAAAATGAATTCTGATAGTCACTAAATTTGAAACTACAATATTTCTTTGGCACAAAGATGGTAAACAATTCATTATAACATGCAGTTCTAACTGAAATACTGTTCCATGCTCGTCTGGTCTTAAGTGTGTCCTTAAAGTTTCTGTACTAAACAAGATATACCTTCCCTTGATTATTTCTAAGTTTTATAACCATCCGTGTGGACAACACGAAATCTCCACTAAATGATTAGTCATTTCCTTTTTCCTCCTTTCAATTTTCTCTGAGGATGATGATTATTCTCACAAGGTTTTGAAAAGAGAAATTTATCGTGATAAATTTTGAATATCCTCAAAACTATTAGCAAAAACCTGGAGTGATCTTCACTCAACTTAACTATTGTACTTCAGTGTCAGTAAACATGAATTAATCTGTTTTATAATCAATCGAATCCTAGTATTATTTCTGTTAGTCTCATGTAATTACAGAAGGGACTATTCTATAATTTTACCTGTTACTATTCAGTCAAAGAAATATAAACCTTCTTGGAAATAAATTTGAAAGTATATATAATAAAATTAATGATTTAATTTCTTTTATTGTGGTTATTCCATTTTATAAATTATAAGAAACCTAAAATGATTGATATAGAACAATCTACCAAGTTACTCTTACTATTGTGATTATTATTAAACTGGTTGTCATTGCTTCATCAAGCTCTTGCACATCATGTCCAAATTTGTTTTATTGTCCTTTCTTCTGTCGTTTCTAAATAAACTTTATATTTTAAGTTCTTTAATGAACTTCATAATTATTTTTAGGAATGTCTTTTTCCTCCTTCGACCATCTTTAAACAATGTATAGAGAATCTTGAATAAGCTCAAAAATAGTATGCTCAAGTATTTTTCTTCTTATAATGGCAATGCCATCTGCATATCCTTACATATCAAACCTTGATAATTCCGAGTATCTTACACAACTAGACACCACAATAAGTTTGATAGCGGACCCCTCTCTGGGACAGTTTTTAGTGGTCACAATATTAACTGTGGTAGATCTTATATTACACTATTTATTATTACATTAGATTGTAGTAACAATTCTGTAGTTTCTGGATTAATACATTAATATATTAGTGATGAATCAATAGAGTAGAATTCGTTTAATCTATGGTACAGCTCCTTCGAAGCCACCCAGAGTAATTTCTTTATGATTAAGGACTTTTTTACTTTGCTAACCAAAATTTTTGCCCTCATATTATTAATTGCTCCTCTGATAGGTATATTGTGTCTTATGAAGATGCTTATTTACTAAAAACTTAACGTGTTACTACTGAAAGAACTTAATGCATAGTTCTCATTTTTAGAGTAATAATACTCTTCTAATAGTGAAGGTCATGTGAAGTGAAGTGAAGGTCAATAGAATATTTGAAGTTCATTGACTCAACTGATAAGTGACTTAAAAATAGTAGCTGTTTTATCATAAAGAACAAAAGAAAAATGTATATTTCCCTTGCTTCAATATTACCCAAAAGAATGGAGTTCTTAAACACTCTAAGCGTTATATATCTGACATTAATATTTGCTAAAAAGCGCAAGATGTATATCACAACACCTTCTAAAAGATGCACCCCTTCTACAGACAACAATCCATCACTCTGGAAAATATCATAAAATATAAGTTTTAATTATGCTGATTTTTTACATTTGAGAATTGAATTCTCCGTACATATCACATTATCTCATTAAAACATTTCAAATTTATATAATTATTACTTTAGAAAAAAACATAACAAAGAAATGTACCTGTTTTCCAATATGAAACAGATGTACACTCCATATCCTCATCCACTTCCACCCTATTCCCAAACACTCACCCTTAGATTCCTACTCTCTTCCTTATTTTATTTTATTTTGTACTATATTTACTTTGTACTATAGAACTATCTGATGACATTGTATTTTTTAGTTAATGCCTAAAGAAGAATACTACGTGTTTGAAACGCGTTGTTTATACGATTAAATTTCTCTATGTGGAGACTATTTCATTAGCTTTTTACCCTACAATTAATTAATATCACTTGTCACAAAAAGGTTGTTAGCAACGTTATGAGATAAATATACCATCTTATGTTCTAAAATCTCTTTCCCACTGAACCGGTTCTGGAAATTTCAAATCTTCCAGACCAGACAGTGTTTATTGTGGATTACCTTGTAATTGCATTTACCTCATGTGTGACATCATATTGTCTTCTGGTATCAGGAAAGCTGCCTTCCCAACATCGGTCCCTTAGAGGGCATATTCTAGAGCTTACCGCCGTAGCTTGAGTTACTGTTTGGCCATAGGTTTGTAATTAAAGCTAGGTTAATATGCAGAAAAAGGGGTCCCTGTCATGGCGTCTGGGTATCAATATCTACTGTTAGTATCGTAACTGTCTGTATAAGATAGGTTTTATACATAATTTAAGGTTATTACATTATTTATTAATATGTTATTAGTACTCGTACATAACATATATTATATGATATACATATGTTATATTATATTATATACATATGTTATATTATATTATATTATTATGTTATGTTATATTATATTATATTATTATGTTATATTATATTATAAATGAACACTTAATATGGCAAGATGGTGGAGGGGGCCCTTGTTCTGCATGTTAACCAAGCTTTGGTTTACTAGCAAAGGGCGTTCAATGATCTTTTTCTATCTAGTGAGAATCTTTCAAGCAGTACCAGAAAAACTAAAAAATATGTTCATAAAAAATATTTGTACTATCTTCAATATATATTGATAGATTTTGACTTTAAAAATAGAGAAAAAGAATTTCACTTAAAAAGGAGGTTGTTTTGTCTACTGTTCAGGAGTAAGTAGACAGATTAAAAAGAGATTATAGAGTTATTATGAGTTTTTTTAGATCCCTCCAATAACGTTTTATGATGACATTTTAATATATTTTGTGCTCCTGAATCTTATTTGAGCTCTATTTTATTTGATTCTCTTAAAATGTTCACAACTCTCTCCACTCATAAAGCACACACACTACTTCCTGCAACATAACCCAGTTTATTTCACTTTTCCTCGTTTAATTCATTAATCTCTCCATCCTAAAATCTCTATCCTTGCTATTATTTCTAAAATCGTATTAATAATTAACTCTTATATTCACTTATATGTATAAAAAGCTTCTTTAAACACTTTGATTTATTGATAATGTATCACAATTGTACCATACGTGTTTATGATCGAGATTATTATGAATGTGACACGTTTTACCAACCGAAGAACTCTTTTTCTGTCATCTTCTTTCTTCATACTCCACCTTCATCTTCAATGGAAAGCTGTTCGATCTACTTTCCAACCATCCCCTGTTACAACTGAAGATCTAAAACACTTTATTTTCGTTTTAACATAGTTCAATCAGTTATGCCTGAGTTACAATGCTTGAGGAAAAACACTACGTGTTCGAAACGCCTTGTTTATACCATTAAATTTTTATATGTGGAGACCATTTCATTAGCTTTTTACCCTACTTTATTTTCGATCATTAGCTATCCTTGCTGCTCAATCTTTGTAAAATCCAGAATCTGTAAACTATTCCAAGTAACTGAGAATCTTCCTCAGATTTATAGTTATCCCACTACTGAAGTCTGATTTGTTCAGTAGTGAGATAATAACTGCAGCATTTGTTTAAACAACCAGCCCTCTTTATATAAAAACTCCTTATATTTCTTAAAATTAATCAATAAACTTTCCCTTTCTGAATCTCCCAGTCAACCTATTTTCCTTGTAATCACGAATCTAATCTTCTTCTATACTGGTATGGATCATAGTTAGACATCTTGCTCAGTTTTGTTCCTTCTAGACCACTCCTTCATTATTTTCTACTCACTTTACAATCTCTTTGGCTGACTTTGTTTTAAATTGTAATGTTTTCAAACTAAAACATAGCTTTTACATCCAGATCAGAGACTACCATGGATGGTTTCATTATTTGCAAACCTCTTTATGACTCATTTAGCAAATGTTTACTTCTTTACTTGTGGTCACCTTCTTGTTCCTTATCTTTTTAATGATGACAGTTTTTTATTTGACTTTATAACAGCTCTAAACTTAAAATCTTTCTTGACAGTTTGAAATTTTTGGTTTCTCTGTTCCATTTACCGAGAATATCTTGAGTACTTCCATTATCGTCATTAAACTTTAATAGTTGTCACTCTCCTTACTTTGTTAATTATATCCCAAAGTATCATCCCTTCCGGTTTCTCCAAACATTGGAATATACCTAAAGAAATACAAAGTTTCGCAACAAATGATTTAATATAATATTCTTATGACGTAGTTAAATTTCTAATTTATTTGAAAAAACTGTTTCTAGCACTGACACTAGTCAACCTTAGTTCTGTGTTTTCTTTTATCCCTATAGGTCTGCTTATCTCGTCAACAGCTTTTTCCCTAGTATTTATGAACTTGAAACTCCATTTCAAAAACGTTTTCTAATTTATCAACTTCTCCCTCCACTTCCACTATCTCTCCTAAATCTAGCTTTTATCACGCTACGTCTTAAAGCAGTCCTTCCAAGTTTCTTTTCTTAAAGAATTTTATCTCTACCAGCAAAACTGTGTCGATAACAAGATTGTTTGACCTATTTTTCTCTTAATCCCAAACCCCATTCCTGAGGGATATAATCTAGATTTTACCAGATGTGATTAATTCTAAATAGATCTGGCTACCATTGTGCTTATCCTCCCTGTGAGCTGTCATAGGGCTTCAGTTTTATCTCCAGCTTACCCATAGCCAACCATGCCAACTACGGTCACCTATTGTTCAGTGATTGGTAGAGTCTAAAGATTCTGTAATATGCACTCCGCCTAAAGATAAGAACATGATTTTAACGATATAAACAGGCCTACATATGGCTCCTCAGAGCTTCAAAGTTCACACGGCTTCAATCTCAAATGCTAAATTTTTTTTTTGCATTCTTATTTATATTTTTTTTCATTGTAATATATATATATATATATATATAATTTTTTCTTTTATTAATAAATATTACTTTTGTTTTTGTTACTTCCATATTTTTCAAATATAAATTTCAATTTTCTGAAATTAATATTTAAATGTTTATTTAAATGTTCCATAGCTTTCTCCTTTTCCCTTTTTTAAAAATTCCCTTTTTTATTCTTAACTAGGTGCACTCGTGGTTGAACGGTCAGTTCCCAGCCTGATTTCGTTTTCTGTGTTGTATCAAAGTTTCACCATTTATGAGTTTTATATATTTATTTTCAAGTACCAATACAAGATTTTATTTAAAGAATTTACCAAACTAGCTATGTAAAATAAAATACCTTTTCCTCTTTTTTGAAGATTAACTTCATATCTAAATTCAACCAATTTGACTCGTAACTTTGTGTAGTAATAACATATATTTCATGAAACAACGGAAATATAAAATGGAATCATTTTATTAATGAAGTACTTCTGGTTTTACGGTAGACTAAGCAATTTATAATATATGTGACAGTTGAATAGCTAGCTTTCGGTTTCCTGGGTGTTCAATGGTTCATAATTTTTTAATTTGCTGGTAATTATGGCCTAAAGTTTTGATGGATATCACTAAAACTGATTTATAGTTTCTTGGTGTAATATCGTAGTCGCATTATTCAATTCGCTCCCCATGTGAAACGAGCAAGGTCATTCTTTACCCCTCTTTTCTCCTTGTTATTCAAATATTTGAATTCATCATTATTTGAAAAGTTATTTTTAAAATACTTACACACCAATTGTTTTACTTTGCCTATTCCATTTTCCTTAACTGCTCATACGAAAATTTCTTTGATAATATTATCATATTGGCATGTCATGACTTATTTGATGATTTTAAAAGTAATCAGCAAGTCCATTTCCCACGGCTCCAACTAGATCACTTGTCGATTTAAAGATAAATTTTCCATATAATAGCTTAAAATTTAAAACATAGCAAAGATGGCACCTTATATCAGTTAGCAGTGAATATGTTTCTGCAATTCAGTATCAGGTCAAACTAGCTTTACCAGTACTACTGTTATGCTATTTGTTCTTCATTTTTTAAGTTGTGGTTCATTATGAAACAGTAATTATAATGCTTGTTTAATGGCTAACAGTTATGCTTGCTTGTTGAACACTCTGAACATAACCTTACCTCTTCTCTTTTATAATGGTTTCCCTGTGAAAACGACAAGAGCCGCACTGACTACTGATTTTGTTTTACTACCGTCCGTCTATATAAATTGTGTATTCTACTTTGTCGTCCTGAACAACTCTATATACTATTTCTGTATAATGGCCCAGGCGAGGCCAACATCTGAAATCTAAATTAGAGAAAAACTTTTGAAACTGATTATGTTCTAATTTTAGTTTATACTGAAGATATATTTCTTCAGCTTCATTTGTAATTGACTTTATTCCAGTAAGTATGCATAGTATACTTACAATGTATTATACCACAATGGTACTGTATGGACTGCATTAGCAGCATAGTCCTTTGTGTATAACTTGTAATGCGTCTGATTATTATCTTCAGTATAGTTGAGCTGCAAACAGCATGTGCATGAACTTGGCCCATTTTCACAGGATTAAACTATGTATTGGTTCCAAGTCTATTTCTCTGTCAATGCTACTCCAAAATATTTCATGCACTACACATTATTTTCGATAACTCTAAATATATTTCTACTTCTATCCTATACAACTTATTTGTGGTATACACATAGTCAGATTTCTTTTTAACTGAATAAAATCTTGTTCCTTCCTGCCCATTTGTTCATTTTTCTTGTGAAAAGTAAATGTGTGTATGTGTGTGTTTGTGATGTTTGGTTTTCAATTTATTTTTCCCACCATTTAATCTGTGGAAGATGGTTAAACAAAAAAGTTGAGATTGTGAATGTATTTTTCAGTAGCATGGTTGCATTTTTATATCTAATTCATTTTTGAATTTTCGATTGCTTTTAAAATAATTAATTGTTTATACTTCAATTAATGTATCACAATGATATATGAAACAAAAGAAACTCTTAATTTATTTCGATTTACATTATTGTCGAGAGAAATAATTGTTTTTTTTAAACAGCCTTCAATTCAATTTTTTTTAGGAGTCATTGTTATGATTTATTTATATTTAAAAGTTATATATTACAAGGCTTTAGTAGTTTATATAATTTTCAGTGCAATGGTTGACATTATTCCACATTATACAATTTATTTAATCTTTTAAAATTAATTTAAAATAAAATTATTTGTCACATCTTTACTATTAAAATAATATCTAATAGTACATATAAATGTTTAATATAACATTATATTATTTATATTCCAATTCTAATGATTATGGAAAGAAATTGATCATAATAAATTATTGTTTCAGTGAATCAAATCAACATATTTTAAAGCAAGATAATCAGCTTTCTTATTTTGATAGTCTACTTTGTCTTGAGTTGAACTCTTTTAGTCCTTTCCTATTATTAAAGATAATTTTAGTTTAGATGTCATCAGAGTTTATGGATGTGAATATGTTGTGGCTAAGGTAAATGTTATTTGCTTATTCAAATTCTAAATTGAAAATCAGAAAAATAGTATTTCTGTATTCAAAGCTTTAAACAGAACCATGAATTTTCCGTTCGTGAGCCTTCTAAAATCGGTGCATTTTTTGGAGTGGTTGCGCCATCTGGTGAGAGTAAATCTTATTGCTGCAATTTCGTCATCAAAGTTATTACAAACTCGTCCAACTGGTTGGTGGCTTTGAAATGGTTCGTACTCATGGCCGCACTACTGCTGTTTGGTAAGCTATGCTGGCAGTAAAGACAAGCTATTAACTTTCTAGAGTGAGAGTGGCTTTGGGCAGACAAAGGTTTTGAGAACAGTTCTTCTACGTCCTACATCCAATGACGTTGTCTAACTTACTTCATGGTTTGGATTAAGGAAAGCAAGAGACAATTTAAGATAAAAGTCAGGACTCGGTAATGCAAAACTTAATCTTGCTTATTAACTGAAGAAAATTACATTTCAATTGCTTGTACTTCCACAAAACTATTTTTATATAAATAATTACTACTCTCCCTGATTTGGTCTTTATTGTTTAATTAATAAAATGTATACTAAAGAAATGTATTAAATTATTCTTTTTATGTATTAATAAGAAGATATAAATTATTAATAAGATATATATATATTTGATTAAAATAAACAGCAGCTTCTGCGTTCACGACTTTTAAGCTGGTCTGCTCTAGTTTTCTAACAACTAACTTTCCGGTGGGCTGGTGTTAATTCCCAAATCACCAGCCCACCGGAAAGTTGTTAGAAAACTAGAGCAGACCAGCTTAAAAGTTGTGAACGCAGAAGCTGCTGTTTATTTTAATCAAATATGCCTACGCGAAGATTTGCTGCCCTCATACACTAATATATATATGATCAAACAACAATAAGAAACTGAGGGTTGGGTTTTTGACTCACCAAAAACCCATCAGTTGGGTTTTTGACTCTGACGAAGACCGCTGGTTAGTTGAAAGATCTTAGTTTTGTTTTCCCATTTCTTATCGTGGTTTGATCATTGATTGTTATTTCACGTGTTTATGTGAAATATTTATATATATATATATATATATATATATATATATATATATATATATATATATTAATACAAACTCAATAAGCAGTTTGAAATTATGAACGGTATAGTATTTCAGATCAACTACAAATCGTATAAATTGAATCAATCAATTAAAAATCGTTCACGTTTGAATCATTAAACACATCAATACTTTATATTTGAGACTCTTCAGCTATCCACGGAAAAACTAACGAATCCATGTCGAGGTCAGCATGGCTGTGGTCTATTGTTCACACATGAATTAAGCCAACACAATTTTATTATTCAACTCTAAAAGCACAAATAGATAGTTCTTTATCACAAAAATATTTCAAATTATTTCAACATTCATATAAGAATTGTTGTTGCCATTGTAACAAAACAGAAAAAGACAGTTGAATATTGCTCCTCTTAATGACGATGAATCGAAATATAGGAAGTGAGTTTTTGTAGTTCATTTTGTCTGTTTTTTTTTTCTTGGTTAGTTGGTTTATTGCCTTTACATACTGATTCATTTGAGACAAGAAATACACTTAAATCTTCAAAGTTTTTGTTAAAACGTCCCAATAAGATTAAAGCAAGAAACGATGAAATACCTGTACGAAGTGACTGCATTGGCAGTATGATGGTTCATAAAATTCTGAACCTTTTTAGTAATAAAAATGTTTCTTCAACATTTCAAGCAAAGAATAATGAGTAAGAAAATAAAAGAAAAAGAAAAAACTGCGAAAAAAATTATTATAGGGGGAACGGAAGGAAGAGAAAAATTAGAAAAAGAAGAAATAAAAAATAATATTTAAAAGATGAACATCACGAGGTAAAGAAATAAAAAAATATAATTATAAAGGTAGTAAACATTCAAAAAAAGACCATAAATAACAGACAATAGTATTCAACATTTTATCAATAAATGAAATATTATGAATTTAATGAAATATTAAACTTCATAATTCAACGTTCCAACACGAGCTCCGATCAGTATTGAAGGTATTTAGTATAAAATAAGTGTCCGTTAAAATGTTGCTTTAACTGATTTTTAGTTACTTATAAATATATATAATATATATATATATATATATTCAATAATATATCGACCATTTGATAGAATAGGTGTGCTCTCTAATCAGGATTCGGTCAATTTTCTAGGATAAAAAATCAAACTCTCGTTGCCAACGTTTCAGTTTTATTTAAAACCTTTTTCATAGGCCTACAAACAAAAAATAATAAGAAATCACATATCAACATTAAAACATATACACAATATGAAAATGGATTGTTACAATTTATGAATATTACAAGCTGAAGTATTTCAGAGATACATAAAACAATATTACTTACAGCAGTAAGAATTTTTTAACTAAGAAAATGAAATTTATATTATTTAAAGGAACAACAATGTTAACCGGACAAAACCCTTGACTAGACTAATAAGATAACATTACAAATAACCTCAACACTGTTCAATCAAGGGAACTACATAAATCAAATTTCACTAAAACTCAGCACCACACTCCAGAATAAATATTACTTAAATTAGTAATATCACTTCTATGATTAATCGATATTCGATACAGCTTGTAATATTCATAACTTGTAACAATCTATTTTCATATTGTGTATATGTTTCATGTTAATATGTGATTTCTTATTATCTTTTGTTTGTAGGCCTATGAAAAAGGTTTTAAACAAAACCGTAACGTTGGCAACGAGAGTTTGATTTTTTATCCTAGAAAATTGACCGAATCCCGATTATAGAACTCACCTCTATATATATATATATATATATATATATTCAGTAGGCTTCAGCTACACAAAGGGACTACTTCTGCCCCACAATGACGGAGTCGTAATACCGTGGTGAGTCTTTAGTGTGTGTTTTTATCTGTTTTTCTCTTTCTTTTGTGAATATATATATATATATATATATACCAATTAGATGAAACGATTCTTCGAATTAAATAAACTAGAATTTTCAAAAGAACACACAGAAATCACTGAAACCAATTACTATATTTCGATGTCCTGGTCGTCAGGAATAGAAGTGAATCGCTGCAAAGGCTGATAATGACTGGTTTCAAATCGAAGCACTCAAACAGTGTAACCAACTTTCGGAGGAAGGGAATACAAGGAAGATAAAGAAATAAAAGCCAAATAAAGATTAAATGAAAGAAAATATTTAACTAACAATAATATTAAAAACTATTAATAACTTGTAAAAACCAAACTAAAAATAAAAATATAAATAAAAAATGAAACTAAGTAAGTTAAAAAAAAAACTAAAGGATCGATTAACGATTGAGGGTAATCCCAGGAGCAGATCTACAATCCAGAAGACTAATATGTACTTCTTCTGAAGTTCTCAGAGTGACTTTCGGATTAGTCTCATTAATCTACCTCAGGACCTGTACACGGAAACAGTCATTGAAACTGAGTCCGTGAGAACTGGCATGAGTAGAAACGGGAAGGTCACTGCGTTTGCCAACGGACGACCTGTGATTATTCATACAGAGGCTTAGCTTGGTGGAAGCAAAACCCTTTATAAATGTAATCACACTGGGTACAATCCAAACGGTAAACGCAGTTACCGGAAGCACAAGAAGTCTTGTGGGTGATAGGGTAGGTGCGTTTACTATGGGAAAAGGTAATATATATATATATATATATATATATATATATATATATATATATATATTGATATAGTTTCTCGACCACTGATATTTCAAATTTACATAAGGGGTTATTGAGGATTTTGGTCATAAAACATACAACTCCTGATCATCAGCCGACGTTTCGCCAAAAGTTGTTTGGCATTTTCAAGGCTAAAAAACAATTTATTAAACGACATAAGTAAAGCAAGATAAATACATCATCGGACACCATCCAACAGAAAACAAACGACACAAACAACAATTATAGTACCCAGAGAACCACAAAAGTATCATAAAATACTTAGTGTTATTATGATTATTATTATTATTTAAAAAACAGACATTTGTCGTTTAAACCTAATTGCGTATTATTAATTATTCAGAACACCAAAACTGTCTGTTGTGATTTTGCTGTTTTGAAAATGTGGTTTTTTGGTGTGTACTATTACCACACACATAGAAAAGTTATAATATTTGTTAGCTTCAGCTACTCAAAGGGACTACTTCTGCCCGATGACGACGAATGTCGAAATATCGTTGTGAGTCTTTGTTGTGTGTGTTTTTATCTGTTTTCTCTTTCCTGTGTGAACTATATATATATTGGTTAAATTAGAGAAGGTATGTAGGAGATAAACAAGGTTAGAAATAAGCAAGGCATTTAACGAAATATGTTTCAAAGAAGGTCTGCTCCCAAAGTATACTAATATATATATTAGTGTACTTCGGTAGCAGTCCTTCCTTTATACATGATTGGTTATACACGACTGAATATTGTCGATCGATGATCTTCTTCTCCAACTTTTCAAGTTTGCGGAAAATTAATTTTTTGTTGTGAGAACAACGGTTCAAGGAATGAATTCTTCTTGTCGACGCGTTTCAAACCAATAACCTATGAGAAGGAAGAACCACAATAGCACAGCCAATCAGCGCTCACCCCCCTGACTCTCGGCTATATAAGGAGACCGGTAACCCACCTGTTTTGTGTCTTGAAAATGACTGCAGTAGACAGTCGAAACGCGTCGACAAGAAGAATTCATTCCTTGAACCGTTGTTCTCACAACGAAAAATTAATTTTCCGCAAACTTGAAAAGTTGGAGAAGAAGATCATCGATCGACAATATTCAGTCGTGTATAACCAATAATATATATATATATATATTATATATATATATATATATATAATATATATATAAATATATATTTAAATATATATATATATGTATACAAGATTTTACATAAACACGTGAAATACCAATCAATGATCAAACCACAATATGAAGTGGGAAAAAAAGACTAATGGTACATGTACTAATGGGCACTGTGAAACCCAAAAACACTCATACATTGGAATGGCTACCACTTCCCTATCAAGAGAGCTCACCATGCACTTAAATGGTCGGAGCACCCAAAAAACCTATGCAAGATAAACCCCCGATTATTTGAGATAAATTAGCTATCTATTAAACATAATTAATTAATACATTTGCCTAAGAGGCCTAAATGCCATCTGCACGCTACACACGCCACCCTTTAAGCATCTGTTTATACAATAAGATAGGACATATTTAAAAAAATTGATAGACTGTGTCTACTTGGATGGTGGTGCCAGATAGTGGCGATCACGTAAACTAACACGCTGGCAGCCAAACTGGAGTCCTGTGAATGAGCTGTCCTTCAAATAATACTTTTGAACTATTATTACTATTATTATATTTTTATTACTATATAATATTATGAATATTATTTATTATTATTTCTATTATTATAACATTATTACATAATTTATTACTTATTATTACTATTACCACTGTAAAAGGTACGGATAAGTTCAAACTACTCAAAAAATGGTTGTAGTGAACTGGGAACAGTTTGGCTGTCCGCCTATAGAAGACCTAAAGTTCAGTAGTCCAGCTAATGGTATTCAGTGTGCCAACGATGATCATAATTTACATAGAAAATTGACAAATGTAAAACTGGGAGTTATAATGGAGTCGTTCCTACCTAATTATGTCTCTATAATGTTAAAGCACCTGCTGCTTGTTAAAAATTTACTGTTAACGAGATGATTATAAATATAAACAAAAAAATATCACCTTTGTAAGAAGTAAAAAATAAATTCGAAACATTTCCATGCAAAAGGAATACAATTGTAGATTTATAGACGATGAAATATATGCATCAATCTAATTTGATTTTTTTCTTTTGTTCTATTGTTCCCAAAAATGATAGAAACCACAAGTGGGAAGAATGGGGGACAGGTAAGTGCAATTAATATACGTATTAAAAAGTTATAATGGCGTGGATTAATAATATTATTCACCGTTTGTCTGTTTCAGAAAAGGAATGGAATGTTTAGCATCTCCATAAAAACGGTTCACTTTGGACCTGTGTGTGTATCCAACAGTTAGTTACCTAGGTAGCAACTCAAAAGTTGTTGGGAGGGGAGGACAGAGACGGGTTCTATCGACGCATCATGGCCCTGAAGTCACTTCACCTATGACGAGAATCATCTATGTCAAATTTATAAAGAATATATTCAATAATATATTCAATTTGTCTACCTCCCTCTTTCTCTCTCTCTCTTTCGCTCTCCTATTCTCTTCTTACCCTAATGTTAAAGATAATATATTTTCTCAAGAAATTATATCAAATAAAAAGTTTAAATCAATAGCATTGTAGTTTTCAAGACACCATTGTTGCAATTTGTGACAATTGGCCAACCCTCATACCATTTTGGTGGCAAATAAATTATGATGAAGACCCTCAGGTTGAAATGATTGCAACGTTATTATACTCTTACACCGAAGTTTTGGAGGTTCAATATATTTGAGTCTGATACTGTTTGGAAAAACAGCTTCTTTTCATAAACTTTGACAAGGCTAGATTCTTGCTTAGGAGTGTATTTAATATAATGCTCAATTGTTCTTATATAACATGACCTGAATCAGGTTTCAAACCATGTTAGTATTTAGATTTCACTTATTTCAATGAAAGGCTAGTGCATGGGGTGTTTGAAAGAATCAATGAAAGAATGATTGAGCGTCTAAATCAATAGTAGATAACTCCTTAACAATAAACTGATCCCCACTCTAGAAACCTGAAAGTCTCAATTAGATATATGCTTGTTGCTCTCTCTTTCTCTCTCTCGGTTCCATTTCTCAATATTTTATTCTGTTCTGACGTGTCAATGATAATTATGCGTCCAAGAGTTTTAAATTCATTCATACTATGGAATGAATGATGTAAGTGGATGTCTTCGTCATCATAAAAAGATTTGAATTTGCTGTAGAAACCATAGAGAATAGAGTATTAGTTAGTGTCATATCAACTTTAAAATCATTACAAGGCAAGGTTATACTATTCAAATGAACCTTGACAATTGTAATATTAGCATCGTCAAATATGCTCCAATTTTTTTCTTTAAATCATTTGTTTATCACTTTAAAATCGAATTAATACACAACGGTTTTTTTTTCCAAAGCATTGCTAGTTTTTATAGACCAACTGTGTAATGTTATTGAATTTCGCGAGTTTTCAAATAGCTCCAAACTAGAAAATGGCACCGATATCTTGTAATTTTTGTTCAATGTCTTTAAAATATTCAGTCTTTCTTTATATTTACTTTAATATGTCTAATATTAGGAACTCCAGTGGATTTTACTAATATTCAAGTGAATTTCATCATTACTGTTTGGAAATAGTGCATTATTGTCATTGTTGGCTCTGATTAGTACCGGTTTTTTTTTTGCGTTTAAAACTATGCTTCTGTAATCCTTTGTCATGAGAAGTTAATGTTTTAATTAGGTATGCCTGAAATGTCTTTTTATTTACCACGACCAATTTAGACCAGTTAACTTTGAATTTAAACGCCCATTATGCATCCACTCATTTCCAAGCTACATTAATTTCTGTTGTATGAAGCATATCTTTTAAGTATGGTTATGTGATGCTTAAATCACCATGAGTCTTGTCAATTCATGGCCAAACAACTAAAAACGGATCTTGGAAAGAGATATGCCAATCCATTTGTAATATAGTTGCACTGTTCCACGGAAACTTCCTTCTAAATACTTGACCGATATTTGTACACGTCACCTTCAATGTATAAATAACTATCATTGAGTTATGTGTAACGGTCCTGCAGGTTAATTATCACTCGAATTTCATCATTCTCATCAAAACTTGTTGTATTTGAAGTGTAATTGTGATACTGATTTTAGTCATCCTAACACTGTATCACCGCTTCACTTCGTCCTCTTCGTTCATCTAAGGATTAACCTTGCCTAATGTTTTTATTATTCTTTTGACGGAGGATAGTCTCTACAAAACTCGTGACTTTATCTCGAAGAGTTCTCCGGGACGCCCAACTGTGTACGGCCAACAACAGAGGTTTGGCATTGAAGCTATTTCAAGGCTGTTAAGATGATTAGAACCCTCTTCTGCCGACAATACGGAAGAGGAAGACTGGATCGCGCAGAGACCCCGCAAGAGAAGAAGTAAAAGGCAACCGGAGTATGAGGAATTGGTAAACGCTAGAAGTCACAAGGATACTCCTGTTATTGATAGTACCAGGTAGAAAAATCCCAAGAAAGATGAGACCTACAGGAAGTTCGGCAGACGCCATTATCATTAGGCCTGCTAGAAGTAAGTCTTATGACAAAGTCTTTAGAAATAACATCAAGTTAGAGAAGTCTGAGACCAAACTCAGGTGAGTGAGGAAGACGTGTAACAACCAGGTTCTTTTGGAGCTGAAGGCAGGGTCTAAAGGAAGAAGTATCTTTCGGGAGTCACGACAAAAGGTGTTTGGAGACGCTGAAGCTATGAGGACCTCAGTCATGGCAAAAACAGAGAAATATGCAACCTTGATGAGCTCACTACAAAACAAGAGACCAAGGAGGCCATAGAGAGGAGGCTAAAATACTTCGATGATGAAATGAATGTATGGGTAAAGATACCCAAGAGAAAATAGTCCAGAAATGCTCCAGAGTGAGGAAAACTGGTAAAAAGTCTTAAGCTTTGTCGAGAAGGTCTTCCGTCATAGGAATGATGCAATCGTCATGCAAGGTTAATTCTTAGATGAACAAAAAGAGGACGAAGCAGTGATTCCTTATTAACATGACTGTTGGTACCGGCACGAAGTAATGTGTAAACGGTTTCCGTGCCGGATATTACCAGGTGTTTTTAGTGGGTTGGGACCCCAACCCCATATACCCTGAGCAAATGATTTGCTAAGGGATCTGCATAACAGATTTTTCCCCAACCTGTTAAAAAAAATCTGGAGTGGCCTACACTCAACTTTACTTTAAGCAGCATAATACCATACTTCTTAGGTATATAATATATTATCTTCCATTTGGGTATAATATAAATGTGTAAATGGGAGATGTTTATTAGTCTTTCATTCATGGAGGTAAAACAGTTAGTGATTGATCCACTTATCAATACATATGCTTATTTTTGTAAATCACACCACTGATGCATATAATATCATTAGTATAACCACAGCAGTAATAACATTATTGAAAAGCGAAAGTGTAGATTTCGTGTTATGAAATAATCTCTTACAGGAGAACATGGCTTTTATACCAACAGCCAGTGGATCTCTTGCATTGAATAGCCAGTGACCTCCTTCTTCATTGAATATTTAAGACATATTTTCCCATTTAAAACTTGAAAATATTCTTATTTTGTCTGAAAGATGTCAGAAACATCTAGGAAAAAATTTTGTTTTAAGATAACTTTCAATTTAAGATGTACTATAATTTCATTCATTATTCTTCAAAGAATGTTTTCAATTTTGAATTATGTTTTACATGTTTGGTTTTTCATAGAATTATTATACTGGGAATTTTATGGCGTCCTAGTATTTAATAAAAATCGCTTTTCTTTCCCTTTGTCAAAAATCATATACACCAATTTACTCTAAGCGAGTGTTATCTTTTTCCTGCGTGCTGTACTCTGTTATATGGTTGCTGTGAATGTAGATGGAGAAAAAATATATTAGTAATTAGCCAGTTTTACAAACTCAAATAAAAGTCAAAGCCGGTAATTCAGTATAGTTTATAACTTTTATAGCTGAGAGCTTCTAATTTTTGAAAATAATAGATATGAAATATTAGACAAGAATAGTGAAAAACCTGGATATTTATCAACAAACAAACTCTTTCTTGATGAGTCCATTCCTCACACTTCAGTATTATCCAAAGATACTATGATTCATAAATACCATAATTTACAACTGATATAAAGTTTTGTTCAAGAGTGCAATATGTAGATTAATTAGAGCACTTTGTGAGACAAATCCATCATACCATGGAAAGCAACAGAAATCTATGCTCATTGACAGTAATTTTTTACATGTAGTAATATTATTTCTCGTATTTCTCATATAAGTCAATATATTATTTAAATATTTCTATTATAAACAACAATTGTATTTCAGTGGATTCACTCAAAAAATTTCTAAGTCAAAGTAAACAATGTAAATAAATATCAATATATTCGACAAGTATAGCAGGTGAAACGTTAATCTAGAATAAACAATCAGTTTTTTTTAGCGTTATTGCTCTTTGCCGTAATTGAAATTACATGACTTTTTTTTATAAACTGTTAATATTTTGTTGAATTTCTTGGTAAATTTGCATGGTTTTTTAATGAGCTGTTTAACGCCAAAAAAGTTTTCTGCAAATAGAAAATGTTCTCTAACAGCCCTTTGGTTAATGTAATTAACCAAATTATGGTCAATATTATCAATATTATTATTGGTCAACGTAATTTGAAAAAAATTATCTGAACTCATTTTCCACAAACGTTGTGTCCCCACACTTTGGATACATACACACCCACCCACAAGAATACACACACACACAGACATTATCCATAAAACTTCATAAAACGACTTCTGGGATATCAAAACATATAATTCCGTCAAAACCTCGAGATCTATTTTTTCCCGATCACTATACTTAACTTATAGTAAATTAAAAAGCAGAAGTAAAATTTTCGGAGGATTTATAAAATGTTTGTTTACATTTTCACTTTCAGCTGTTAATAAGATGATGTTCATTATATACGAAAGAAAAAATATTATCAGACAACTCTAGTATTCCTCTTTAACAACTCAGAAATTTTTTTTTTATATTTATAGTGGTAATTAAGTAATTTATGAAATTTTATAAATATAATATTCATTTAATATAATGTAATATTGGATAATAGTCCAATTAACATTCTTTTTCTTTATTTAATTGATTAACTGGTTTGCTTAATTGTAGATGTGAAATTGTTTAATTCATTTAATGGGGCAGTTATAAACTGAATCTAATCAATTAGGATAATTATGTATTTCTAAATTCATAAATTATCTTTAATGAAATGTAACGTTCCTATATTTTTAATTTGTTTGTTGTTATGCGAAAATTATTATCCTTTATATATACATATTTAATTCTGACAACTTGTAATGAGAATTAAATATTATTCCAATCATTTCTTTTGGGTGTAGCAATTAGTGGTACATTATTTCTTTTGTAATATTAGTTTCAATCTTCATCAATTTTTGTTTGCTCTTGTAGCAGTTTAAAAAAAAAATACTTTTAGGATGTCAAAATGTCACATCCCTAATACTGAAATTTAAATATGTGATTTAATATTGACAATAAAACGGAAAAATTCAATACTTGGATGTATAAGTATAAGAAAATATAAATTTGGATGTATAAGTTCCCATTTTGTATTGTTATCCATTTTTTTAGTCCTTTGGGATGAATACATTTTTTAAAAATATTGGATCATTATTCTGTTAAATCATTAATTAATTATTCTGTTAAATTATTTGATAACAATTACTTTATATCAGTAATTCTATTTAAAAAAATATATACAAAATTCTTGATAAAGGATAAATAATTATTCTATTAAATTTCAAATTAATTATTCTGTGAAATCAATTCCCCAACTCAGACGTTAATACAATTTATTCCGATAATGGTTTTAAGATTGTGTATAGTGATTTTGGAAGTTTCATAGTTATGTGTTGTAACATAATCTTTCTCTTTCAAACTAAGTTTTCAAAATTTGATTACCTGGGGAAACTCATAGACTGTAAATAGTGACTAAACAGAAGTCACAAACTTTAAAATTTAATTTCAAATTTTATCAAATACTGGTTTAGATATCAACATAGTTTTCAATTTTATTTATATAGTTACAACAAAATGACTGCAACTGCAACCTAACCTAAGCTTCTCATTGTACTAGTATTCAATTATAAAACATATTTACGGTATGAATGACTTAAAGCAAAAATATCGTTTAAAATATAATTTGCATATAAAATGTTCAATTATAAATTAAATTTAATATTTTAATTATAAGATATTAATTTATTGTTTTAAAATTTTATTTAGAAAAGGGAAGTTGTTTAAGCAGCAGAGTGGCTTAGCTTTAAAAATAGTTGTAACTAAGCATTTATCTAAATGTCATGCTGACAAATTAGGTAGGAAATAAATTTCATTGCTTTTATTAGTGTAATAAAATTACATTTAAAAATGTTAAAATGAAGGAAATGAGAATTAAATTAAGATAATTTAAGTTTAAGAACTTAAGCAACACTAGTGGTTGGTGAGATCGTTAATCAAAGAGGACAAGGTCAGGTCGGGTCAGTTGCTAACTCACATACTATTGTATATACCATAGTTTGTTGCTAACTCTCACAATCAAATATTGGTCCTAGATAAAAAGAGTCCTAAATTTTTCCTAACTCAATTAGGGCTGTTTAACGAGTACCTGACATCCTAGAGGCTCGTAACCGACGATTTAACGTCCTCTGTGAAGAAGGGGTGTTGAGTGGGTATTAAACTCTGGTCCTACCAGTTCAGAGGCGAACATGTAAGCCACTGGGCTATGCTAGCCCCTAAAAGAGACAAATATCGGCAATTCAAATTATTAGATATCTTATATGAATCGAATTTTTAAAAAACTCCATTTAAAGTCTATTAAAACTAGATAAACTGAGTATCAGATGCTATATCTTATTTATTAAATAAAATATAAGCATTGTCATATTTATTAGAGTTTAATTTTAAACTTGTTTTTAGTAGACGTGGTTTGTTATGAATTTCGTGCAAAATTACAAATTTTCATCGTTTTGATGATCAAAATTTAAATATTACTAAATTTACTTTTTATATCGTTCATGATTGAAGAAGATTGATGAAATAAATTTTATAGAGTCAAATAGAGAAAGTACAGTAAATGTTAATTATTTAAATTGTCTAATAACTTAAGAAGAGTATTGGAGTTCTAAAAAAATCATATTTCCTTCTTTCTGGGGAGTTTTAAAAAACAGATTATTGTATTTAAAACTTTTTTTAAACTCGTAATCATGAAGGCCTCGCACATAAATAAGAAGGTTACGTAACACATATTTATATGTTTTTAATTTGTTTTTCATATTATATATTGTTATAATTATATTCAAAAAGTTCACTGAAGTTCACTTCAACTAGTATCTCTTTGTTCCACTGTTAAACAAATCTTACGAAAGTTATTTTCCCTGCAATGCACCCTGTACAATTAAAGCTAGAGTAATGTTGATTTTTGTTAAAGTATATCGTGACGTCTATTCCAGTAATAATAAAGTTGACGGTAAATTGCCGATGGTGATGGTAAACTTCTGAGCCATCAAGCGGACTATTAGGTCGTACACCTATCTTTCTGCTGGGTCAGCCGCTAAAGACCCTGGTTCCCATGAACGCGTACCAGTATTCAAACTCACATATTTTCATGACGTGAATTTTATAACTTCTACAATTATAATTACAGAATACATGTTCATAACAATTGTCAAATAGTTCTTACCACATTTGAACAAATCAATTGATTATTTATGAGTCTGATAATTTATATATACTTAAAGTAAAGATTAGTATAAACACTCCAATTATTATTAACATGACTGCATTACTCAGTCTAAACCGTTAAAGAAGCTGTTCTGTTTAACTAAATTTATTCAGTTTATAATGACTACATACATACTTATATGTAGTAAGTAAGTAAGGAAAAATTTGCTAATTGTAGAAAATAACTAAACCTCTTTGTAAAATTATATTTAATGAGTTAATGTTTATGTTGAGTTAATAAAACCACAGTATGGCTAACGTTTCTAAATAACAAAACTGTAAAGCAGAATTAAAAAACAAACATTTCAAACTTTAATTTGTTTATGGGCACCAAAGGAACATGCACAGTCGAAGGTATTACAAGTTACACCGTACATCTTAGTTCACAATGTTAATGTCGAATAGTTGTTTGAAAAATTATTATAAGTTTTTGAAGAAATATCTCGAATCATTTTAGTTAATGTTATTTATAAATTGTAACCGTTAATTCAGCAATGGATCATGATTTTTACCTTCGTTAACCAAAAACTATGGCAGAATCTATGGATCTTTTACCATGAAATAGTAATGCTCCATAAAAAAAAAGTAAATGAATGTTGTAATAAGCTACTGGAATGAACACAGCCTGTTAATAATTGTAGTAGATGGCAAATGCTCTGTGTTGAACTCTGTTGATATAGCAGCAAGTTCGGCTAGTATAAAGACATTATGAGGAACAATAGTGTCGCTTTATTTGCGACCATACAAGCAGTCGTCCTCCACTTCTTTTATACGTTGCACCATCCGCGCGCATAACTTACCAAAGGTTAATAGAGTCACGACTAGAGCGGCACATTCTTTTACAAGCCGTGATGCCTCTCACGTTTAACGGAACCCTGATATTTCCTCTGCCTACATAAATGAATTATCTATAATACTTCAGAGATACCTGAACTATTATTCAGACAATGGTCTCCCTTTCATTGTAAAACAGAATCTACATACAGAAATTTACGCTTTCCTATTTTAAAAACTTATACATGAATTCACTTGACTAATTGCATATATTTCTTACTCTAGAACCAGTTTTGCAGTTTTTGTTGTAAACAAACAAAAAATCACATTATACAAGATCTGGCTACTCAAGTTTAGAATATTCAGAGTATTTTTCAAGCTATTCAGTTTTTCTCTAAACTTTATTAAGAAAAATGTTTATTAACTCTACTCCACTCGGTGTTTCTATTCCTTAAAATATCAATAAGTTTTCTATGTATATGAAGTTGTAATTAAAATCTTTATTAGTATGTTGGATGTTTAAAGAGGTTAAGGTGAAGTTAATTGTCTATAAGTTTGAGATTTGAAGATGTCATATGTTTATTGCAGTCCACCAGTTATACGTTATAAGTTCATTCTTATGCTTCAAACTGCTCTACAAAAATTTTTAAAACTGGGGAAATTTCTTTCGAGCTTTTGATAGTTCAGTTATATCGTATTTATCTGTACTAGACAAAATACACTGTCTATATTTTATTTTTAATGTAAACAATTTTTTAATTATTCAATCAAAACAGGACTAATCTTATTTGGAGTATAATTTTAGAAAAGTTGTTATTTTTTTAAAACTCACTAAAAAACAACCATATCCAATAAGAAGGAAATTATTTGTTGAAAAAAATCATCTGAAAGATATCTTCCCTGCAATGCACTCAGTACAATTAAAGACAGAATAGTGTTGATTTTTGTCAAAACAATCCTGACATCTATTCCAGTAATATAAAGTTAAAGGTAAAAGGCTAATATATGAGCTGTCAACAACACCAATAATTTTTCTTGTGTTTACATAAAATAACTCAATGAGTCAAAACATATAATTTGAAAAAATAACTATATGTGTTTAAAATACCGTTTTAGCCCTTTTGTACATCTTGACATCTATAGCATTAACAAAAAAAGAAATATTTTGAATTTTTAATAGCTATTTTACACCCAAAAAGAACCGGTTTAATCAACCAGTTCAGCCTTCCAGTTTCCAGCACGTAGCCATTTTATGTGTGTATTTAATATAATGATCTTATCTTGTTACAATAATCAATATCACTATTCTTATTTATCTGAATTAACAGGAAATATAGATTAATTCCATTTTATTGAAATATTAAAACCTATTCACCGTGTGTTAATTTTAGTCTAAAGGACAAATTACACTGGCCAAAAAAATATTTTTGTCATGGTGCCTGAGGTGTTTTTACCTGACTGAAGAGCACTGATTCTAGAAATGCTGTCGGTTTTTCTCTATTAGGTCTAGTTTTTCTGCTATTGTGTATCTCTCTTTAGGAAGCCGATAGCTACAATGAAGACAGGCAAATCGAAGAAAAAATATTTCTATTTAACTTTAAGACATATAATCATTAATTACACCAAAATATTTACAATTAAAGCTTGAAGTTGTAAAAAAAATCTAAGCATAGACATCATCAGCCATAAATTGACGTTTTACTGATTTTCTGGAATGGTAGGCTCCGGCATCATTCATCATCGCGCTTGATAGATCAACAGTAGTCTGCAAGCATGTTTATATTTAGCATCCCAACAACCTTGATGGCGGACTTCGATGGCGAATACCGCCGATATCTTGATGGAAGTGCTCCCTTTACATTTCACTTACATTTCCTAGATTTTCTAGAAAATGGGCAAGAGGACCTACAGAAAATGTAACTTCTTGTTCATGTTTGCACCCAGTTGATGGAAACTTATAAATAATGTTTGAACAAGCTCTTTGTTGTTGGGAGCCTTTGTATTTCCCAAGAATAATTTTACTGCCTTCGATAACGCCGTCCAGACATTCAGTTCTGCACGATTCATAAAATTACAGAATTTACGTCATTCATTAATTTTAGAATCTGAGGTCAATCAAAAATTCCAGTTTTTAATTACTCTATAGTTGGGCCTGGAAATTTCATGTAATTCTATTTGAAACAGTCGCTATCTTTCTCAAGAGCCTCCACAACTGTTTCATAAAGCCAAGCTTTATGTGAAGGGGAGGAAAACCAATTTTGGAGTACTCGAACAAAGAAGAAGCCGGAACAGAGAGAGTCAGGAATCAGTTCACTGCGCACAGCACAGGCCATTTTTTTTATTCTGTGCTCTGTTCTTGCCCTGCTATCTCACAAACACAAGAGACAAGAAAATTTAGAGTATCCACCTTGTCGTCTGAGGAGAAACCCAACCACTTTCAAATCAACACACATGTGTCCATTCGTGCTGTCTGTATAAATGTTTTTTAAGAATAAACTGAATTTCATCATATTTCTCTTAAGGGTTGTTGGATGGCTTGGAAGAATTGATCCATAGTTACCATTGTGAAGAACACATTTTAAACTTCTATTAGAACTGTCTATAAAAAGGTGCCATTTTTGAGGATAATACAGCTGGGCACCAAGCTGCTGCAACAGACTGGCAACTTATAACATATACGATGTCGTTTTAGTGAGTGAAATATGAAAAAAAATCCATGTGGTGTTTTCTATAAAAGGTTAAGAGAGTTCTGGGCTGTGGTAGATTTTTTTGTTTTAGTCTTGAACCAAAAGTTCAGAAGATTCTTTGGAAAGGTTTAGATCTGTAGTCAGATCATTAAGTTCTCCATTAGAAAAAGCTGTGGTAGTAAAGAAGGAAGAATACTGGCATCTAAAACAGTGGTTTCACTACTGTTAGTGAACAAAACGGAGGCTTCGTCTTCTTCAGAACAATTCGGGTAAGCCTTTAAACATTTGAACAGGAATTTTATTGCAGTGTGGAATTGGCCTAACTGCAGACGTGAGATTTAGATAAACCAACGAATGCCTGTTCTTCGTGTTAATTCCCTTCGTTTTGACTGCACAAAAGTAAGAATCATCGAAATGGTTTTTCGATTCATGACAGTTCATTGGAATACCAAAGCGGAGTGACTTTCTATCTTTTTTTTGTCCACTGTCGAGGATGTGGATATTTATGCATTGCTTGCATACAATAATTGCTCATGCCTTATCTTGATCCCCCAGCATTACTTTGAAGTGAGCTAGATAAACGCTCTTCAGAAATCCACTGATCCCTTTCCTGTCGGATTTCAACGTATATTCTCCGCAAATATAGCAAAAAACATTGGGTTTGTTTAACCAACGTCGCCTAGGAAAGGATATAACCGTGTTTAATTTTTACTCTATAAATCTACAACGCAAATAAAATAATGACTTTTACTTTAAGGTTTGTGATGTCATAATCATTTAACAAAGATCACAATAACAACCTACAATAGTAATTATGACGCTAGAATATATTCAGAAATACGCCTAATATTAAAGTAAAAAAAGGTATAAACTGCAAACATCTCAATAACTTGACCTGATAAAAAAAATTAGTATGGTTTTCGGAATTAACCAGCACTCCTAATTATTCTAGGTCAGCTTAGAATCCTTGGGCACCAAAAAATGTGTTGACCAGTGTTATCATTAAATTTGTTTTATTTTAACTTTGTACCTTAGTACAAAATGCACTAAATGTATTTAGTAACTTAGTACACAACATTGTAACTTCGTACAAAATTTTTTTACAATTCAACATATTCATCATATTTTTATAAACCTAAGGGTTCATTTGTTTTCACCAAGAACCATTAAGAATTCTTATGAATTTATATTTTTAAATTATAAAATAAGGTGTTTTTCTAAATAAGAAACGTCATCATTAAGAACGTATCTTTGAGAGGAAGGTGGCTACACCACCCTCATCGCCCTAAAGACACCCTCTGCAGGAAAACCATGATATATTATCTGTGGTAGATCCAAGCAATGCTAATATAGACTTCCTTCACAAGGTACCAAACAATTACCTTTTAACCATACCTTTATGATGTCCTGCTAAGTGTGAACAGCTTTGTAAATGGCAAAGTACGTTTACAATGGAAATCTTTACATTACACTTAGGAATCTTTACTAACAAACTAGGATAAAATAGAGCAAGCTTAATTGTTAATACAAACAGTTTTATAAGAATGCAAATCCATTTTGAAAAGCTGTCTGAATACTCAGTTTTTAGAAGCATTCAGGAGTGTGTTAAATATTGTTCATGTCTTTGATTTGAATAAGTACTTGTGTTTACATAAAACGCTTAATTCCTATAGCTGTATCTGCTAATAACATAAATAACATTTTTCAGTTTATACCAGGGCTGGGAAAAGAATGAAATATTGATTCCAGTTTGATATTTCTAACAATATCTATTCGAAGTTTTTTAATTTTCTTTTGATTAGAATTTTGTGGTTTTGCGATGTGTTAATATTGATTCGGATTCAAATTACAGTCTTAAGTACTACCTGTTTTTGAACTATTTTTAATCTTATTATTCCAGAGTTTTATATTTCCACTGTTATCGAATACAATTCGTAAGAACGTAAATTAAATTATTATTCTCAACACTTATAAACTGAAGTTTTCTGGGAATATTGTAGACTTCGCTTTTTTTTATTAAAACTTATATTTATACGAAACAGTTATTGATCTAAACTGTTTTATTAAGCAGCCCTATTTTAAGAACTGTTGTCACCAACCTTAGGAATCTTCCACCCTATCACTTTTTTCTGTATTGATAGAAAAATAAAACAATGATATTTCAAGCATATTTTGGTGTTTGTTGCATTCCGTTGTATAAGAAGGTGAAAAATACAAACAAAAGTGCGTTCACGTAACAATCACTCAGCAATCAGGTGTGATTTCTAATGATTTCTAAATCATTTTTAGATCTCCCAATCTACAACTACCATATTCTTATAACTTCACCTTGGTGAATGTCTTACTATGGCTTCACATACTAAAAAAATCTGGAGTGGCCTACACTCTACTTTACTATAAGTAACTTAATGTCAAATTTCTTGAGTATATAAAACATAACGTATCATTTAAGCATAACATAAATATCTAAATGGGATATAATTATTAGCATTGCATTTGTGAGGTAGTACAGATAGTGATTGAAGGACATATCAATTTATAAGCTTATTTTTGTACATCACAAATAATTTATTATTTGCAAATAATTTCATTAGTATAACTACAGCAGTAATAACATTTTTGAAAAACCAATGTGAACATTTCTTGAAACGAAATATTATCCTACAAGAGAACATGACTATTGTTCAAATAGCCAGTAGATTTCTTACATCGTTTACTTGACATCCTTCTACATTGAATATTAATGTAAAATTTTCAAATTTGATACAGTAAAATACCCTTTTTTTCTCTGAAAAACATCTTAAACAGCGAAGAAAATGTTGTTTTAAGCTGATTTGTTAATTAAAGATGTACGATAATTACAGTTATTAATCTCTAAACGAAAGATTTATATTTTGAATTATCTTTTACTTTTTTGGTTTTAACAGAATTATTATACTGGGAAATTTATGGCTTCTTAGTGTTTAATAAGATCATTTTCCTTCCCCTTTGTCAAATAACATATATACGAATTTCTTTTTAATGAGTGTTATCATTTACCTGCACAATATTATTCCTCTTACATCTCTTATAAGTCAATAATATATTTTCATTTTTCCATTAGAAACATCAATTTCATCTCAGTGGATTCGCTCAAAAAATTTCTAAGTCAATGTAAACAATGTAAAAAAATACAAAAAATTCGACAAGTATAGCAGGTGATCTCTTAGTCTAGGATAAACAAAGAGTTTTTATATCGTTATTGCTCTTTCCCGTAATTGAAACTTCATGATTTTTTTTATGAATTGCTAATTTTTTGTTCCATTTTTGGTCAAATTTTCATTATTTTTTAACGAGCCGTTTAGCGTCAAAAAAACATTTTCTGAAAACACAAATCGTACTGTAACGCCCCTTTAGCGAATGTAATTTTCAAAAAAAATATCTCAACTCATTCTCCACATAATGTTCTATTTTTAGGCATAGTTTCATTTTGATCCATCAAACAGTATGGCTTGTATCGCTCTCACAATGTTTGAGATTGAATTATAAGTCAAAATTTTTACATTTTATTGAAAAAAAAATATTTCCTGTTGTTTTAAAATTCTGAATATTTTTTTCGTTTGCTGCATTTGAAACCTCAAAGATAATGTCAAAATTTCAAAACTCTAGGGTTATCAGTTTAGGAGAAATAATTGTTTTAAAAAAAACGGTTTTTGGCAAAAAAAGTGACTTTCCCATCATGCATAATTCTTCCCAAACAATAGGGATCTTCGTCTTTATGAGGCCCATTTTTGTGTAAAATATCAACTTGATCCATCAAAGATTCTGGACCGTAGCGTGGTAACAAGCAATGCTAACACACGCACCCACCCACCCACCCACACACACACAGACATCATCGTAAAAACGTCATAAAACGACTTCTGGTACCTCAAAACATGTAATTCCGTCAAAATCTCGAGATCGAATTTTTTCACGATCACTATACTTTACTTATAGTAAAGTAATAAGAAGAACAGAACTAAACAGAGAATAGTATGCGTATGAACTGAACTTTGAAATCAATGTCGAAATATAACGACTGCGTACAAACTGCTGCGATTATTTATTTGGACAAACACTACTGAATTAAGGAAAGCGTCAAATCGTCTTCAGAAATTAAAATATGTTCAATCTAAAATATTTCACTTTCCTTTTATCTTATAAATGAAAAAAGTTAAATTTATATGGTAAAGTTTGATCAAACACCAAATTGGTCCAACTAAATTGTTGAACAATTTTTCTCTCATAGAGGCATTTTTATATCTTACCAGTCTGAAGAGATTGCAAAATTGTTCATTCCTAATAAAAATATGTAAGGATAAGAATTATTTAACAACTTTTCTAAACTTAAGGTAGAGCAGGTGTTAGAAGTTAGAGCATAACTCCTGTTATTCCTAGAGTTGGTCATTGTATTTTATTAAGGTTAATTTGGGGATCTTTTTTCTTTTTACTACCAATGCCTATCTCCTTTACCAATCTTTTATCGATTCAAGGAGTATAGTGTACAAGCTTTAACAGTGCCCTCAATCATTTCTCTTCTTTTAATCTCAAAGCATATCTGCCTATTCTTGCAAATCGTATCTTTGATTATTTAGAGTATCCAGTAAGTCATTCATAACAAAATACCACAATTGGGGCGATATTATTCCTCCTAAAGTTATTCTTAAGTGATCACAATTTTAGATCGATAGAACCTAACACTTATTATTTTTTCATTACCTTGTTTTATTCCATTCTATAGTTCTTGTATAGAAACAAGTATATATTAGTTCTGATTGATTGGCTTTTAAGGCATGATGTCAAAAGCTTCTTCAATATCCACTAAACAGTACAGAGTGATTCCTTTAACACTCAAAGAGTTTTCTTTGATTTGTTAACCAAAACGTTTGAAACTCATTCTATAGATTTACTCTTTCGATATTCAGGTTGTCTCCTGTGAAGATTCTTATTCATCAAAAACTTTTCATTTTACTACTGATATATAACACAGTAGTTGTAATTTTTACTGTACCATTGTTCTTTCAATAATGTAAGTTCCAAGAATATTCGTAGCCATTTTATATGCAACAAACATTTTAAGTATAAGAAATCATAGAAAAAGTGGTTTAAAATCAGTAGCCTTTTGTATAAAGAACAAAGAAGAAACATTTTCATGCTTCAATATTACTCAAAAACAATGGATCATTATAATAAACAGAACTATATATCTGACATTGAGTTTTTTAAAGGGTATATGTAGTTTGATTACAAAACTTTGTTTAGGCAACGGTTTACCTTTTTTACTATTAAGAATTTTATTGTTCTTACATAAATTATTAACTATTTTATTTATTAAACCCATAAATAACAATTCTGTTTGGTTGGATTTTGTTGGAAATTTCTAATTTATGATGGTTATTAATGAACTTAAAATTTGAAGTTAAATTTAGTTACAGCAATGAATTTAGTTATAATAGACATTATGACATCTAAGACTACGGAGCGTACGAGTCTGATGAGTTTCAGGCCCTCAGTTTAATAACTTTGATAAGATTCCATATTCAGCACTTATTTCACGTTCTTATAACTAATAAAATTATTACCGCGAAATGTTAATAAATGATACAAATTGATTTAAATGTAAACAACACAATATATCAGTTGTTGGTTAACGACTTTGATAGTATGTTTCCTTATAGTAAAGTTGAGTTTAGGCTACTACAGATTTTTTTGAAAATTTTTGAAAACTCCCCTACGAAACTGGAGCGTAGTGATTTTATAAAAATTTGTGTAAATGTTGTCACAAAATATACATAGGTCAGTCTAGTAAATCATTAAAAATGCGTGTCAAACAACACTAATACAATGAAATCAGAGGTGAACAAAGTAGGGCCTTATTTTTGCATATAAATAGAGGGGAAAACGATATAAATTGGACAGAAGGTAAAATGACTGGATATGAAAGATGGGATGTTGTTAAGAAATGTTATCGATCATTCTTTAATTAAATTTAATAGATCAAATACTATAAACATTAGTATTCCTTAATTTAAATTAGACTCAAATTAACGGAAGCGATGGCTTTGCCTACATGGATTAAGCCAGAAGATAAATTTACTTTTACTTATTTAACTTATTTCTTTCTAAACTCCTTTGCTTATCCTAACTTGCGTACCCGCCCTTTTGTTCCTTTACCTTGCTCGTTACACCCTTTAAAATACTTATCTTAACTCCCTTTTCAATGTCACACGAGATGTGGTATATCACTTGTTTCAATGTGAATGAGACTCAGGCGAAGACCAGTTGATTTGGTTCAAAGATCTTGGTCACATTTTTGAACCCCTTACTATGGTTTAGATGTTGATTTTTATTCCACGTGTTTGCTGTGAGAAATCTTGTTATATATTTAACATATATGTGAACTTATAGTTATGACAAATAACTCTTGAAGCACAAAAGGATTTTAAGAAAAAGGTAGAGATCAGGATTAATGTTATGTGGGGAGGAAGTGGCGGAACTGGGTGTATTGTTGACAGAACCACCTCACGAACTCCTCTTCTGAGAAGCCTCCCTCTGTCTGTTCCATTTGTCTAACGGTAACGGTGTCAGTTTGACTCCCACGTTCCTTCCTCCCTCCCCATTACACGCAGAGAAACTGCATCATCACCCTGCCGCCTCGCCGCTACTTGCCAGCAAGAGACCAATTATCATAAACCTCTCGACTAGGGTCGAGAGTACACATCACTCACCAACAACCCTTTCAAACCTGATTCACTAAAATCATTGCACTTCTTGTATAAGCAGACTGTATTGAAATAGACTCCTACGTAAGGATATTCAAAACAATATTCTTAATGAGCCTTTATGATAATGTTTTATTTAAAATAAAATAGAACGGTCCCTCCTATTATAGCATTTACTAAAAAAAATTCAGGATTTAGATTTCATTATGAACCTAAACAGAGGAAATAAAACAAAAAGAATAAAAAACACATGAATAACTAAAAAGGAGCGTATACAAGTAGAAAAATAGTAGCCTAAATTTGTATGTTTGAAAAGTAAACTTCAAAGCTATGTAAACTGTGACATTTGATTAATATCAAAGTATTAATTAGTATTTAAGAATATTATAAACCGAAAAATATTTATAATCTGCCACAAACCCAAAAAGTTAACTACGTTTAGTACATAGATGTTGTAAGCACTACAGTGATTAGCATATGTTAAATTATAAAATGTGTATACCCTCTTACCACTATACTATTAGAGGTGATGTTGGAGTGTTAATGTAATGTAATTACTCCTCGGCAACATACATGTCAAAATTTTATACCTAATTTAACGTCAACAATATTGTTGGCAATATCATAAAAAAAACCTATTGCTCTATTTTTTTTCTTAAATCTAGATCCAAGCAGAACAAAAGCATTTTTCAAATAAGAGAGTTAGGAAGCTTTACAGAAGAAAAAATTGGACAATATAAAAGGTGTCAATCTCAGGGACACACAAAAATTTACTGTTATGTGCAATCATTAGCTGTCAGAAAACTGACTGAAAGCAATACTACGAACTGAGTTCTGAGAGAGGGCTCATATTCCACAAGGCTATATCATACAGGGCAGGAAAAACTTGATATTGTATTAGACAATACAGAAGTGACATTACATAACATATAGAAATTTACTTCCTATCAAGACCATATTTTTGTGTAGCAAGTAGCGAACTATGTCAAAGTCTGACCAGCCTGACAAACTGCTCAGGGTAAAGTAACCAGAAATTAAAGTAAAAGCTCTTGTACCACGTCCCTCTCTTCTTGGAGCAGTACTTCTCAATGTAAGGAGTTTCTTTTTTTCATGTAGAAAAATTAGTGTTTCAGAGAGACATTTAAATTCCACATAATGCTTCTTCTTTTTTTTTAAGTAATTTACTGCTCAGAAATTTAGCGGTCTTTTGTTTATTGTAGCTTTTCAGAGGTACCATTTTCTTTTAATTTTTTTTTTAAAGCAAGTTATTTTTTAAAAAGGCGTTTTATAGCTTTTCAAAAATGGAAGTTTATTTTTCAAATGATAAGAATTGTACATAGTCACATGGAGGAAGAGGATAAAGAATTATGATAATTAGTGGGAGCATTATCGAAAAAAAAGTTTAGAACCACTGCCTTAGAAGATAAGCAGGTCCACTCTTAGGCCTACACCTTTCATGTAGGCTTACACAAAATCTTTCGAGAATCTTATTCATTCAATTACAACATTTCTTTGTATTTTACCCACCTAACAAGCGTTTAACTCGTGTGAGTTTCTTAACTGATTCAATCCCTTTCGCCGAAATTTATTTGTGAACAAACTTTTTACTGTTAAAACCTATCGCGAGGTTGTACGGTAATGAATCCCCGGGTCCCTGTTCCCTTTAACTCTCTCCAAACTGCTTCCTATACCATCCTAGTTCCTAGTTCATCCAAATATTGGCCTTCCTCCGATACTCCGAAGTGACATATACTGATATGTCACTTTATCTCTCTTAAAATTCTTATATAACACCTCCCCTACCATTCTTTCAACCAATCTCCCGTTCATCTATCAAAATGTTTCAATCTTTCAAAATTCATTCTGTGAAAGTATTATGAATAATCAAACTCTAAATATCAGGTTAAAAACCTGTTTACTGTTTGGTAAAAGTAAACTTTACTAAACAAACGTTTAAGTAAAAAGTAAACTAAACTTTACAGTTTGGTCAAAGTTCATTACCATCAGATTGACCTAAACTACACTACATATCAAATAATCGCAAATACATAGGACGCTGTTTGCAAATTAACTCAACTATAAACACTAACAGAAAACACCAAAATGTTATGCGTATGTCAAAAGTGGTTTACATGTCATCATGCATTCTTCTGGGCCTAACCTGTATTTCACATACATCTCTGACTATGTACAAACTTTCACGTTGTCTCAATCTTCTTTACTGATAACAAAATAATTCTCTCCTTTAATTAAAGTCTAATACAGCTTCAGGATATTAACAGAAACGTTGTCATGAAACATTCACACTGCAACAAGATAATTCTTTTTTGTCTTTCCAAACCATATACAGATCTCTAACTCTACCACTGCCAAATATTGGCTGTATGCATTGACTTAAAGAAGTAACAAAAACGATCTAATCCTCAGAGGATAAAATCCCCATATTCAGACGTCAACATCCCAATAGTTCACCAAAAAATAGTTCCTTATTATAAAACCTTCTGTAAAATTCTTCCTAGCTATCCTAATCTTTTAGTTTAAAAGATATCCACCAATATCTCTACCCCTAGACCCTAAACACGTCTGAAAAGTATCTCTCCAAGAGATATACTATTCTAAATTTGTTCTCGTTTTCACTATTATTTTTTCCATTAATTACTTATAACTTATTCTTCGTGTCATGAAATAAAATCAAGTACTATGTTGTCATCAAATCTCATCAACAGTTTCATATAATTCTTACCAATGTTGATTGTAATGGCATTTTTCTTTCATTTATTTATACATGAAAAATAATTGGGTTCGGATAAAAATGAGTTTTTAATATATTACAGGTTATGAAATTTCCTAAGTGGAATGAAATAAGTTTCAGAAAATAGTCTGTCTTTATGTATGTATTTATTTATGTGTGTGTGTGTGTGTGTGTGTGTGTGTGTGTGTGTGTGTGTGTGTGTGTGTTGTGAATGCAAGAGTAAGATAAAGAAGATGACATTTCAGAATTTTAAAAGCCAGAAGATGTATAATCACCGCATTATTAGCCCCGAAGTGGAACAGTAAGCTCGGCATCATGTTGTACTTTTTTCTGAGATACTACTTTATTTGAAGAAAACTCGGTTTATTGTAAATTATTAGAAAGAAATTTATCTAAATGATATTGATTAAAATCGCTGTAGTTAAGAAATTTTAGTTTACATTTAATATGTATTGGATGCGATCAACTTAGAAATTGTACTTTAGGTAAATTATAAGATAATTGTTCTAAATATGGATAAACAAGGGGGGGGGGGGGGGGGGTTCCGTAGTTAACGTACTCTCCTCTGAACTGTTAGGTCCGGGGTTCGATACCCACCTGGCCTTCGATTTATCACGTAGAAGGTGAATAATTCTGAGCACATTGTCCCTCAGAGAGGATTTAAGCCGTCGGTCCCGAGCCTGTACGATGTCAGGTACTTGTTAAAGATCTCTACTCTAAATACACTTGGGTTAGGCAAAATTTAGGACTTCCAATGTTGAATAAATCATCATTGTGTGGTATCATAAAGGACCCAATGTTCGGCCTATGTGTATTCCCTTGTGGGACTGCCACTGTTGCCTGCTACTGCTACTAGGGATAAACAAACTTTTAAAAGTCTCCGGTTTAATTGAGAAAAATATTTAACAGAAGGCAGTACATTATTAACTATGAATATAATTTTGATTGAATTAATTAATCTGATTGTCGGAAAGTCAAAATATTTAAGAAAGACTCATTAGTTGTGCAATCCGTGCAACTTTTATCTCAAAATGATTTATGAAGGAATTATATATTCTTTCATTGATACTTATTTAATTTTAAATGGAAACATTATTTGACATTCTCAATTGTTTTTAAGAATTTCATCAGAATTAGTGTTTAAAATAGAAACAGAATTCATAGTATGAACAGGTTCCATTTAAAACTTAGAAAGGCATAAAGTACTGTATTTGCTCGGTGTACAAGCGTGGAGTCCATTCCCTTAAGGGTTATATGGGTTAAATATTAAGCCTAGATATGTGAATGTTAATATTGGTGCAGGGAGGGAAATAGAGAGGAGGTGGAGGTGGTGGTCGATCAGATAATGTGTTGTAGCTAGTCTGGCATTAGCAAGATTTAGTTGGGATTGGGCCAAACAGGGCTCGGCACAATCCCAATTATAACTATCTAGAAGTGATCTGTTTTGGTGGCTCGCCACCAAACCACTGCATGCGCACACAGCCTCACATCTCGCCTTTCTCCTCTCGTATCCTTCCTTGTGAATAATGTTGCTCAAGATTAACTAAAAATATCTGATAGCCTACAACACTTATAGTGTTGTCTGTGTAGATATCTCCTGACGTCTGTGAACAGGGATGCAAATATGGAGTCTGGCTTATTTCTTCAGTGCTATCAAATACTAAATACCTTCACATCTTTCTTTGTCTTGTTGTTTTATGATCGTTCCCAAAAAACATAAACACTCTCTCACTCTCTATCTATTCTCTACCTCTGTCCCTTTCTGGGCTTTTAATGTATCTAACAACATGTGAGCCAATCTATTAATGTTTTCATTTCCAAACAGTCTTAGAAGTTTACAAATGACCTCGTTCTTGATAAAAATATACAAAAGTGTGAGGATTAACAGTGTTTCTATGCTGGATGTAGGACAGATAGTCCTGTCTCCTGTTATTTCTAGACAAATTTGTCTTTGTAGTTTATTAAGGCTAGTTTAGTTACATTTTCCAATAACCTATGGATACCACACTACCAATGCATATGATGCAGTCGCAGCAGTATAGAACTAAAGTGTAAAAGTGTAGTTAATACCTCAAGTTCTAGTAAAGAAATTATTACAGTATTTCTTTTTTGGTTAAGTGGCCTTAACCAAAGTATGTTACAGTTTAGGGCAGAAGTTTGATCTTTCTTCATAACTGACTTCTGGTATTTCTATACGTTTTATACAAATTCTATTTTCGATTTTTTAATGCAAAGATCTTTGACACCTTCTTTCTTTGTCCTTGAGAATGACATAAGGACCGTTTTACTGAGTTTATAGGATAAAGACTACCTTAACTTCTCTCCAAGATAGGAGAATGTAAGCTAGATTCAAGCAAGATTCAAAGATGACTTTAGCATGGGAAAACAAACTCGGAATACTCTTGGAGTTCCGCAGATGCCATCTGACCCTAAAGTCTTAAAGCCCTCGAACTCTGAGATGGCCAATAGAAAGCGATCCCTTGACACTAAACAGCTTCCAATTTTGTACATTTTAGAAGAGGTTGACTCCTTAAGAGGTTGATTCCATTAAGAGCTCCAATGATTCAGTGCTCGAATTCGTCCAGCTGTCATCCTATTCACAGATATACTGTGGTAGGACTGTATTCATAGCTAGAATTTTACGAGGATGGTTGGACTCAGAGATCCCTTCTATTCTCGAACAGAAGTTTTTCCAAGAGTTGCTCTTCGTAGCTCTAACCAGCTTTTGAATTTCCGAAGGCTTGCCTATTCATCTCATTCGTTCATAACATTAGCCGGCGACATTTTTCCCTCAATGCCTTAAATTCAGACGTCTACCAAAGAGGTCCTGAGCTTCACGCTGGCCCAAGGCATGGAATAGGAAGCTTTGGACGCAAGAAGTCGTCAACCGCTCTAAAACAGCGTCGATCACAACTGCATCTTTATACTTGAGGACGGATTCCACTAAGACTCTGACCAAGGTATCTTTATAGCCTTGTGTGTAATGACAGATACAAAGCATACTTGTGCATGTTCAAAATCTCCGACGTTCTCTTTTTCTCCTGCCCTTCAGGAGGTAACCAGTCGGTACATCACATCCTAGAGGAGTGCTCTCATTGACGAGATCATGATTCGTCAGGTTGTGCTGATTTTAGAACCGTGGCCACCATCAGAACTGCATCACTTGATCAAGCTACAACATCTCCCATGCTTATCTAAGTTTATAAATAGTATTCACTTTGACTCCTTTTAAATCTTTTTTTTCTGTTGTATCAATTAAACTTCTTAATTTACCATTATATTAACGTACTTAAAATGATGTATAATTAAGAGCTTACATATATAATTTGTATTTTATAAATTTAATTAATGAGGTAATATAATAGATTTTCATGTAATAGAATTTCATATACATATATATTTAAATACAATTATGTTAGTCATAATATTTTTTTGGAATTCTAAATAATTAAGTTACGATTTGTAAATATTATTCATTATATATTCAATGCTATAACTTTCATTAATGGGTGTAGTATTTAAAATAGATCATGCAGAAATAAACGTTTTATATATTAAAATAAAATAATAGTGGTCATTTAACAGGTTAGAACAATCGCTCCTATTGTATTTCACTTTAGTTGGCGAACTGATAAGATGCGTCTATTATAACCACTTCAGATAATAGCACATTATTTGCTCTGAAGGCATTTATCAATATTGTCTTATGAAATACTTCCTACTATATTAGTTTTACTTATAATATTTCAAATAATAATAAATAAATAATTTAATAATAGGAAAATCTTTTACATCAAGATATGTAAAATATAACTCATAGAATGTCACAAATGGAAAATTTCAGACTAAGTGAAAAAGAACTCATAGAGATGAAAATGGAAAAGTATGAATAATTACATTATAAACTAATTAAAGTGTGTTTCTTTGGGAAGAAGAGAATGAGTACAAGTTCCAGTGAGCACAACATTTTTTTTAATCTTTCATCAATTCAATTTACACATGGCTCTTATTGTGCTGTTTTGTGGGTCGATATATGGTTTCATGTCTTTCTATGATACTAGCTCAACTTCCTGGTTTTCGTTATATTGATAATTTCAGTCTTTTATTCATTGTTTTAATTTTTAAATCTTAGTGTATGTAAACAGTGAAATGTTGGTTGTGCAGTGGTGATCTACGACAGGCACAATACTGAAATACTAACCAGGTAATATAATCTGGCTCCAGAATCTTCCAACAACCAGGTAGAGATGCTGGCACTATGCAAGTCCCTGGAATGGTTACAGTATGAGTAACTGACACAATTCAGTTCAGTGTCATGTATTCATTCAAACTACAGCTGTTGTTGAAATCCACAGACTATTTTTCTTTGTAAAATAATTTGTAATGTAATACTTAGTTTTTCTGTTTCAAAATTTATACTTCTGCCTATGAAAAAGGTTTTAAATAAAAACCGAAACGTTGACAATGAGAGTTTAATTGGAACCCGAAGAACTGACCGAGTCCCGATAAACTTTAGTTTTATTTCTGTTCCACGGTCGATACTTTTAACAATATATATATATATGAGTTCAAAATTCAAGAAGAGTATCACACAGAGTAAGGAAACACACTTACAGACTCAAATTTTCGGGTAATCCGTCTTCAGGAGAAAAGTGAAAGGAAGACCAAACACGTTGTAGACACAACGGCAAGTAACCCACTGCGTCTACAACGTGCTTGGTCTCCCTTTCTCTTTTCTCCTGAAGACGAATTACCCGAAAATTTGAATCTGTAAGTGTGTTTCCTACTCTGTATGTTACTGTTCTTGAATTTTGAACACGTTTTGTGTCCAGTTTGGATAGTGTTTCGTTTTATTAAGTGAAATATATATATATATATATATATATTATATATATAAAACAAGATTTCACATAAACACGTAAAATAACATTAATGATCAAACCACAATATGAAATAGGAAAAGAAGGCTAAGATCTTTCAACTGTAACAAGCGGTCTCGTCAAAGCAGTTGGGTTTTTACTCTGACGAAGACTGTTTGTCATAGGTGAAAGATCTTAGTCTTTTTTTCCCATTTCATATTGTGGTTTGATCATTGATATATATATATAAAGAAACACATATATATCAGCAAATAAATGTCAACAATGGATTCGGAGGACAGAAAAAATGCAATTCTGTTTCAATCTTCAAATCGATTTTATTATAATACTATTTCTTATTTATATTAAAATAATAATAATCGAGTTGATTAGATCTTTAATGAAAAGTAAAGAGTTGTTACTTGTTCACCGTTCCATTTTTACTTTACAATACGTAATGAATAGAAAACGTGGAAAAAACTTTCTCGAAATTTTGACGGATTTGCATATTTTGAGGTCCCCAAAGACGTTTTATGAAGTGTTCTCTATGATGCTTGTATGTATGTATGTAAACCCTATTGTTAAAGAGCAACTATGCATGATGAGAACGTCGCTTTTTTGGCCAAAATATGTTTTTAGACAACCTTTTTTGTTTCTTAAACAACTAACTCTAAGAGTCTTGAAATTTTAGCGTTATCTTTGAGGCTACAAAAGCAATAACTGAAAGAGCCTCAGATTTTTAAAGCAACAGGGAATATTCTTTTTTTCAATTATATGTCTAAATGGAACATTATAAACCCAGGAAGTTTGATAATTTATTTACTTATAGTAATGTTGAGAGTTGGCTACTCCAGATTTTTCTACTTTATTTTCTTAGAAATGTTTTACAAGCATGGAAATTGATCCAAGAAACTATTTAATTAGATATAATTAAGAATACTGTCACTTAGTTAATTTTAATGACAAATACTGATGTATATATATGTTTACTTGAAATATTAATGTTTATGTTTCATTTTTAAAATATAACAAAATATGTAATGTTTCAGGTGAAATCTATGATACAAGTCAATGGGCAAATGCTGGGAGATCGAACTGTTACTTAGACCCAAATATGGAATCAACTGATGCTCTGAGACAAAATATTCCCAAGGATGACTTTTTTGGATTTAATCCATCGTCACAGACTGCGGAAAGTTCGAAGAAAATAAAGGAAGGTGGTTCTTACTTTGAAACTGAGGGGGTCAGTGAAGGAAGTCACCTTCTTGAGAACAAAGAAACTAATAATAATCATTTGATGATGAATAGTGTTGATATTGTCAACTACGTTGATAATAATTTTTTGTCCTGTCCTGATTATGGACTTCTAGAAGAGTTAAGTGGTTGGTCAACCTCAAGTAGTGGGCAGCCTAAATGTGCAGACAACACAGATGGCACAATATACACCCTGACGGTGCTGAATGGTGGTGAACAGTCAGCATGGTTTAAACAAGAGGACAAAGAAGAGAGGATGATCCAACCACCTCCTTTAGACCTCGAGTCCCTCCTGAACATCATTCCACAAAATTTCCCTAATAATTACCAAGCTGAAGTAAAACAAGAAATAGATTACAGAGAAGCAGGAACTTTTAATAATAAGGAACCTCCAGTCAATGTGAATATTAAGCTCACTGAGGCTGAATCATATAATAACAATAATGAATGGAAAGAAAATAATAATGAAGTCGATTCACTTCTTAGAAGTGCTCTTCAGGGTAAAGGGTTTTCCAGATATAATGGCCTCAAACCTGAAAAAGAGGAAAAAAAGGAAGAAGATAAAATGATTAATTTGGACCCATCAATACTATATGATAACCCAAGTTTACAGGACTCAGATAATCCAAGTTCTGTGCAAAGTATGGATGACATCTTCATATCTCAACTTGATGTGCCATACCAAGATGATTACGATAAACTAAAAAGAATTGAATCAGAAGTTGTAGACTCAGTGGAACAGTATTGTGCAGACAGAAATTATGTGTCTCACTTAAGTCCGATGGCCATAGATCCTTCTCTACTTAGTAAAGGAACTAAAAAATATAATAAAAGAAACAAGTCATCCAATCAAGGTTGTTCAGGAACTTCGGGAGTCAGGAAGGAAAGGTCATTGCATTACTGCAATATCTGCAGTAAAGGATTTAAAGATAAGTATTCTGTAAACGTGCATGTAAGAACTCACACGGGAGAGAAACCTTTTACGTGCTCGCTGTGCGGTAAAAGTTTCAGACAGAAAGCTCACCTCGCCAAGCACTACCAAACGCACATGGCCCAAGCTAGGAACAACATCCAGTCGCACAAGGCGAGCAAGAACCTCATCACCAGTACCACATAACATCCACCTCCCAGTGCTTCTCTGTTACCAGCCGTCCAAGTTCCTCCATTCAGTTTCCCTACTAACATTAAGTGTTATTGCTTCTGGACCAGAACTATCTTTAGAGTGTCTGCCTGTGATAATAAAGACAGCATTCTTCACATGATTTTTTCAATTAGATATTTAATTTATTTTTGTACAAACTATAAAGAATATTTCTGTTATGTTAGTTATTTTTGTTTAAGTAAAGTGTACATAAAGGACATCACATTGCCAAATTGTTATGGAAGTGATGTCATTAACAGTTTTTATGAGTATTTTGGTTAATATTTTCCAAACTGGATATTTAAGAGTTTAATTAAAATAAATTGTTTTAATTAAAAAAGTTACACGATTATAATTTATTTTTATTAAAACTGTCAATAAAATTGATAAATAAAAAATGGATGTCAATTTACTATATGTTTATACTAATGGTGTTTCAATCATTGAAATGGTGTAATTTAAAAATAGCCTATCTTACTTTCTTTGATTATTGGCTAATAATAGTTAAAGAAAAGGATATTTTTTAAATTTACATTCTTTTTCATAAATATTATGAATTCATAAATTAAAAATTTATCGCTGATATTTGCTGTCGTACATCCGTAGTTAATAGTTAGATTTTAAACTGTGTAGAATACACCGGAGTACGGTGCAATGCTACTTACAATTTCATAAATCACCTTCTTCCAGCAATATCATTTATAAACGCATTTCAAATATTAAAAATTGATTTTATTCATCATTTATATTTATAAAATTATGAAATTAATAGGTACTTGAAAGATATAAAATATTTCAGTAAATATTAAAATTTACTTCTGAGACAGCTTATTAAGTAGAATCAATAATTCTACACTATCTAAGAAAAAATGACCCAGTTTTAATTTTCATTTCTTTCAGAGCCAACACAATAGTGTGTTTATACTTTTGTCCATATGTCCTGAGGAAGGAATATTAATTCCATTAGCAAGCTGGATATGAAGCTCATAATTGTGAAAGTTGACTGAAAAGCGGAGGAACGGATTTGCCGTTTCTATAAGCATATTAAGAGTAGTAGATTCTGCTCGTTTTCTTTTTATATATAAACAAAAGACAAGAGAGAGTGAGTAAACAAATAGATTTCTTAACTGCTATATTTAGGAGTAAGTTTGAATGTTCAAGATTTTTAAGAAACTCTCAGAAAAGTAATACAACCTACAGCAGTTTGTGATTGAACTCCACGAAGTGTAATATGTATTCTTGTATTGTATTTCTTCAGATGTTTGCAATAGAAAAAAATATTGTAATAATGTCAAGTGCATTGATGATGGGAGCAGCATGACATAGAATTTATTTATTAAGAAAATGATGCCAATAAATGTACATAATTTATATATATTTATATTGATTGTTTATATAGTTTCATCCTCGAAAACAAACTGCCAAATTGGTGCAATATTAAACTTTCTACTGAAGACTGGATTATGATTCAGTATTTTATATTTATTGTAAAGAAATAATTTTATAATGATATTTTTATTTGTTTTTTGAACAAATTGTTAGAAGGATGTTGTTTTGTTAAATCATCAAATGCTTAAATTGCTAATGCAACTGCCATTCCTCTATTGTATGTAGTAATTTAAGAAATCTTGCCATAGTGATTTAGGTAAATAAGGTATTTTAAATAAGTAGTTTACAAGTATGTATTGTTTTGAGGTTTTTTATATTTTAATTGAATTTCGTTAAATTGTTTTCTTACTTTTCATAAATAATATTTGTATTTTTTCCAATCCTGAATATTTATTAATTAAATAAATTTTTTATTTTTATATATTTATACCAGATAAAGTATTTCTTACCCTGATATTAAAACACAATAAGTAATAATATTAATTAAATTAATTGACAGTTATAATTATCATTGAAATTAATTTATTTTTTTTATTTTTGAATCAAGGGTTGAACAAATAAAGTAATAAATTGTACAAACGAAAAACTATAATGTAAGTGTTTACCTACAGTATATATCATTGTATTTTCGGTAGAAAAGTGATAATATTCTCTCTATACTTAGAATCTAATTTAAAGCTTTTTTCCTTCTGGTAGAGATAACTTATCTTAACATTTAATATCATTTTAACAGGAATATAAGTACATTTAGTAATAACAAATACAATTATAAATGTAAGTAAAATAAAAGAAACAAAGTAAGAATAAATAAAATGAACGGAAATGGGTTGTTTGTTTTAATGATTGGAATTCTATTACTGGAATGGCTGGAAGTTCTATGTCAGTGTTTCTGACAAAATTTAGAGTAGTCTTTAAAGGAAATGGTAACAGTGCACTGTTTGTAAGACACCCAGAAACAAATAATACAATTAACCTTGGTAAATGTCTATGGGAAGAGTAATAAATCGCCCAACGACGCCTGGTAATACATTGTATAGTCTCAATATTGTAATGTTCCTCTTTCAGTTCTCCTAATGTTTTTTTTTCCACCTTCAAACAAATGTCTAAACAAAATACACCATAAAACATCTTAAGGATTCGAAAGGTAAGTCTTAAATCTATATTAATTTTAAAAAATTTTGTATTTATACCATTGAAATACTAAAATAACGAAGTGAATAAATTTGATAAATAAATAGGAGTTTTATATTGGTAATTTGAACAGAACACAATTAACTATAAACTAAAAGAAAAAAGTGTATTATATGTTTCAAGGCTGTGCCAATTTCCAATTTGAGAGTCTTTGATAAGAAAATAATGAAAACAAATTTTTAACAGGATGAGTATTAATAGTTTGAAGAATTGGCTGTTCAACAAACTGAAGTTTAATGATCTTTCACTGCTTATCATAAAAGAAGAAAAAACAGTTTTGCTTGACTACATGTAAGTTAGGCCAGGAAAATCTGTTAGAAATGCCAATAAAAAGTTCCTAACTTTCAAAATTGTAAGTACATGAAAATAATACTAAATACAAAATTTTAAGTTTAATGATTAAGTAGAAGTGACTTAAAATTGAAGTAGTTTTATCATATTGAAAGAAAAAGAAGTATAATTACCATACTTCAATATTACCTTGTATGGACCAAGAACTAAATGCTCAGCTGACCTGAGCATATAGTTTAACTGTTTATTTCATGTAGTTGAATTTCTAGGCCTAATTCACATTTCTTGTGGTCTATCAATAGTTTTTTTTTTCTTCATTGATGATGGTCTGATTATCAGCAGATCATACTACAGTATATGACTATATGTCTAATAATATGATTTGTCACAGAGAGAAGCATGTAGATTATTTGTTGGACAGCAAATCATAAAAGACAAGCATAATAAAATATATGATTGTTTTTGTTTGCTTATACAGTTTTAAGCATTTTGTTGTTCTTATATATCATAGTGTAAGTAAATACAAGCATCATAAAATATATTATGTTTGCTTATACAGTTTCAAGTGTTATGTTGTTCTTACACATTATAGCGTAAGTAAATACAAGCATCATAAAATAAATGTTGTCTTATACAGTTAATTGTTGTTTAATATGTGTAAGTAAATACAACATCTAAAATATTATTTGCTTATATAGCTTTAAGTGTTTTGTTGTTCTTACACATCATAGCGTAAGTAAATACAAGCATCATAAAATATATGATTGGTGTTTGCTTATATAGTTTTAAGTATTTCGTTGTTCTTACACATCATAGTAAGCCGTTAAAACATCTTTTCCTCAATTTCTCGCAATAAATCTTAAAATAAGAATTATGTTTGACTCTATTGTGAGGGAAAATTACCAAGTAGATTCAAACAATTCCGACAAGTATAGGAGGTAATCCAATAGTCCAAGTTGAGTTTTTAGTTTTTATAGCTACATTGCCTTTTGACGTAATCACATTCCTTGAAAATTTTTTTTATACAACTTATTTCAAGTAATTTTTTTTCTATAGTTCAACATTTAGAGTCAAAAAAATGCTGAAATAATAAAATATGGCCCATTTTTGTCAATATAATCTCAATGAAAAATTATTCAGCTTATCACCTCATAAAGTGTTATTTTTTGGTATTACCTTTTGGTATTACATTATGATTGGTCAAACGGTATAAACTCTATTGCGTCCAAAAGCTTTCAGAATCAGTCAACAGTCGAAATTTCGCTGCAAAAAGTACCTTTACAGTTGTTTTAAAATTCTGAATTTTTTTTAGTTCATACCTTTTATCTGTTTCATAATAATCATAATGCTTAAGTTTCAACACTCTAGAGTAGTTCTTAGTAGGTCAAGAGAAAAAAAAATGTACAGTGGCCTACACTCAACTTTACTATAAGTAAACATAATAACAAAACTTATTAACAACCATTAATGTTTATAATGAACTTAAAATCTGAAGTTGAATTGAGTTACAACAATGGAATAGACATTATGACATCTATAGCTGTGGAGCGTACGAGTCCTATGAGTTACGGGCCCTCAGTTTAATAACTTTAAGATATCACATTCATCACTGATTTCACAACTTTTATAACTAGTAAATTAACTTTGTCGTTAAAGAGTTTGATATTATGTTTACTTATAGTAAAGTCGAGTGTAGGCCACTCCAGATTTTTTATTAAAATTATATTAAGAAAAAATTAGAATTATATTGAATATTGCCTAAATCAATGGATTTAAGAAACACACTAAGAACTATATGTGCGACGGTTAGATATAATAAAGGGTATAACATAGATTCATTGAAGCACATCTCCAGACAACCTTCTCAATGGTGAGCATAACAAATTATGTTAGTTTAGCATTTCTATTATAGTTGTATAATAGAAATAGAAATAGTTATTATAGTTGTAAACATTTTAAAATCTTACGAAATTTCTTGTTTTGAGCCTTCAAATTAGAATTAAGTTTGACTGGATTTCTGTAAATTTCTGTAAATGAAAAGCAATCCAACAAGTTAAACAACTTGTTAAAGTTAAACTTAAACAAGTCAAAATTCAATCCAAGTTAGAATTTTTAGTTTCTATAACTGTATTGCCCTTTACAGTTACGAGAATTTCCTCAAAATTTCTTCGTACCATACTAATTTTAAGTTGTTTTTCTTTTTTTTTTTTTTTTTTTTGACCAATTACAATCTCCTATATTTATCCATTTAGCGTTAAAAACCATTTACTCAAATCAAAAAATGTACTATAACGCTTATTTTTTGTTTGTGTAAATTCATGCTCTCGTATAATTTCGTTATGATCCTTCAAACGGTATAACCTGTATCGCGTCCCCAAGCTTTCAAAATCAATCATAGGTCAGTTATGATTACAGTTTATTACATTTATAACTGACCTTTCCGGTTATTGAAAAAATCTGAAGTATTTGTTCAGATAATGCTGCTGTGAGTTGCATAATAATACCATGAATGCTGACCCAAGTTAACCATCTTCCCGGTTGTGCCTTCCTTAGTTTATGCCATGAAAGAACAACCACCTAGGCAGCTTAAGCCCTCATCCCCTCCTCACCACTATTACAAGGTGAAGGCCTAATGGATCACTTCTTTTTGATCGAAATACAGTTCAAATATGGATAATCACAAAAATTAAATAAATAAAATTTAAAAAAATATTTGGATTGCTCTACATTTACGAGGTTGAAGGGAAATAACAATTGTTTTCTTGACAAAAAATATGTCAGATTAATTTCTGTGAAAATTTGTCCTCTAATTTTATTTATAATGATCCAAACATTTGGAGAAAGAAAACATAACGTGCGAAAATCGGAGATGCTTCCTGTACACTTCCTAATCAACGTTTCTTTAAGATGGACTTTAAGAAAACGATATAAAAGTACATTAATACTTTGAAATATAATAAAACTAATTTCAATTCAACAAATTATTTAATAACATTTGGGCATGAACGGGACAATGTGGGTAACTCGTCATTCAATAGTAAACAAATTTTCAAGCTAAGATACTTAACAATGCTACTATCATTAGAGAAGTAAAATAAACTAAGACTAAAAAATTATCAAAATAGCATTAGAAAAATTACTAAATTAGAGAGAAGTAAGGAGCATAACTTTAAATTTATCAATCACTATTATTTGTGTTATATATAGGGATGCCAACTGTCCTTTCTTTCAAAGGTCCTTTATTCAGCTCTATTTGTCTTTGTCCTTTATTGAGATTCAAAATGACATTATTTATCCTTTATTTTAAAATCATTTTGACTCTTAGTTCAATTTCCTGCTCTCAGGATGTGATTACAAAAGCGTTTACTTCTAGAAAAAAGTGCAGACTTCGCCAGCTCTACAGTCTCCAAGAAACTGAAATATATCATGAAGTTAAAATCATTCCCCTAGCTCCCTTGTTTATAGCTTGAAACTGAATTCAAAACTTTACCAGAATTCCTAAGTAGCTGGAAGGATACTCTGTGGTCAGACCAAATCAGAGACTGTAGATATGAATGTGTTACGTAAAAAAGCATTAGAAGTAGCATTGAAACAACATTATCCTCCTCTATAGTTTTGTCTTCAAATTGAAGCTTCTAACCACAAAAACAGAAAAATGCTTCCCGTATGTATTCAAAATTTCAATATGAAACACGGTGCAGTGAATTGCATTATTGACTTTTTTGAAAATTCTGATGAAGTGTAGATTCAATGCGCACATTGCAGTAAAATTTGCTTTGGAAAACTTGAATGTAGACGTAGAAAATATTATCCTGAAGATATATTGGCATTTTTCAGTATAAGCAAAAAGAACTGAAACTGTTAAAGATTTTCATTTATTTGTAGAGAAAAAATGTAGAGAGGGTGTAAGATATGTACCTACAAGATTATTAATCACTTCAGACATTTATTCAAAGAATTTTAAATTTTTGGAAAGTCTTGAGTTTCTTTTTCTTAAATAGACTAACTGATTGCTCTAAACAATTGTATACACATCTTGCAATCGATGATGATTCCACAGATATACCTCAGATTATTGAAATCTAACTGATGTTCTCGCACCATATAATAAAGATATTCACGTTATCAGTTAATGAACTTGAAAACACTGAAATAACAGCAGTCGATATATCATGGCAGATTTAAGATATAAGCTAAGACCTAGGTATTCTTCAGTTATCAAGTTCAATAACAACAAGAATTGAAAAAAATTGGAGTTGCCTACACACATCTTTACCATAAATAAACATAATATAAAACTTCTTGAGAACTAAAAGAATTAACTTAAAAGTAGTATCAGTTTTGTAATGTAGAATAAAAGAGTCTATTTCTCATATTCAATATTACCCAAAGACAGTATGATTAATAAATACAAGAAAATCTACATGTGATAATAAGTTTTGTTCATGAGCACAACATATAGATTGATTAGAGCATTTTGTTAGACAAATCTATCATACCATGGTATATTTGATTGGCGTTGATTTCTTACATGTAAAACTTTATTTTTCTTACATCTCATATGAAGCCATTAAATCATTTCAATTTTGTTCATTAAATTCTAAACATCAGAATGGTTTCAGTCGATTATCCTAAAAAAAGTCTGAGTCAATGTAAATAAATCCAACAAGTATAGCAGGTGATCCATTAGTCTAGGATGAAAATTCTGTTTTTATAGCTTTATTAATATTTGCTGTAATTAAAACAAATTTTTTTAAAAAAAAATTGCTATTTTTTCGATACATTTTTTGACAAAATTTCATTCCTTAGTTGGATAATGAGCCGTTTAGAGTCAAAAAACCTTTTTTTGAAACATAGATTTGACCCAAATGAAAATTTCGAGATCGATTTTTTTAGGATCGCAATACTTTTTATTTATAGTAAAGTAACAAAATATGGCAAGTATAGCAGATGATCCATTAGTCCAGGATGAATATCCAGATTTAATAGCTTTATTGCTCTTTGCAGTATTTGAAATTTCTAGAATTTTTTTATATTTTGACCTATTTCCCGTTCAATTTTTTTGCAAAATTCCATTGTTCATTAATAAGTCGTTTAGCGTCAAATATAGTTTTGAAAAAATTATCTTAACTTATCCGTCACATAATGCTCTATTTTTAGTTATAATTTCATTTTGATCGGTCAAACCGTATAGTTTGTATCCTCCTCACAAGCTTTCAGATTGAATCATATTCAACTTTATTGAAAAAAAAATATTTCTAGTTGTTTTAAAAAATTTAATTTTTTTCACTTATTGCTTTCGTTGCTTCCACGATAATGCCAATATTTCAAGACTCTAGAGTTAGTAGTGTAAGAGATAAAAATATCTAAATACACATTTCGGTAAAAAAAAGTGAAAATATCTACACTACAAACATTTACAAATGAGTTCTATAAACATCTACACTATGAGGTCCATTTTTTTTTAACTATTAATTTGATCCATCAATGATTGTGGATTGCAGCGTCCCCACTAACTTTTGGATTCACACCCACCCATCCACAGACAGATATCATCGAAAAAAAGGTCATAAAAGGTATTTGGCGCCTCAAAACATGTAAATCCGTCAAAATCTCTAGATCGGATTTTTTCATTTTCTCTATACTTTACTTATACTAAAGTAAAAATTGGGTACTGATGGGACTCAAAAGATACTTTAAGAGATACTTCAAGGAGACTTTAAATCATTTATACTTCTGGCACATAATGGAAATAGAATAGATTTTGATAAAAATTCAACTTTCGGCAAATTATCAAATTTAAGTTTTTTTGGGCATTCATTCCCAAAGTTTCAGAAGTTGTAGTAGTAGTAGAACATTTGAAGCTAGAAAGAGACCTAAAGTTGGTTGAACTTTTTGATGAAGCAGTATTAATTCAAAGAAATGTCAATACATACTATCAAAAGCTCTGAACTCCCCATAAACTCAAAAACAACAAGCAGGAAATGGTCTATTATTTTGAAATCTAGTGACTATAAATGTATCAATGTTTTCAAAATAGTTTCTTTTACTATCAATTCTTGGAACATCATCTTATTGTGAAAGAGTTTTTGATTTAATGTCATCTAAATGGTTTAATGAAAGGAATCGATGTTCTTTAGAAGTAATTAAGAGTGAACTTCTCATGTATTTTAGCATAAAATATTTTTGCCTGGAATTTGCTAGAAACATCAAAGATGATACAAATTTTCTGAAGACAGCAAAAAGTTACGGCAAATATAGTTTTAATGATTACGATCTTTGACTAAGGTAAAATAAATGTCTTCTTCCTTGTTTTGTATTTTAGTTATGTAAGAGAAATGTAATTTTGAAGTGCACTTTATATTAGCATCAATTATGTTCTGTAGGAACTGAATCAAAAATTGTGCACTTAAGCAAATATTATTTAAGTTTCATGTCATTTATTTGAGCTTCCCAAAGTTGGCAACGCTTGGCAATTGCTTCTACATTTTGTTTCAAGTTTACAAACTTTATCTCTTAATACCATTATTAGATTAATTGACCGTGTAGGGCCAATGAAAACAGTGAATGTTTCTGACTCTCTGGTTTGTCAACTCCTGCTAGAGTATTAGGGAAATGGAAATAACAAAGACCTAGTTATGTCCACTTTTCTCAATATTTTCTCAAAAATATTGCTATTACTCGATAACCATTGGAAAAAGTATATCGATGGTTCCTGTCCTTGACAATATATCTAGATATTATTCGTTAATTTATTAAAATAAAGGAATATATAGAATAATCTCTATTAGTTAAAAACAATTTTGCATTGTTTCTCAATATTGTCGATTGAAGTGCACATTTTGAATAGATGCATTATTCACTAGTTTTATTCAAAGTTTGAGTTTGAAGTAAGTTTATAATCTACGGTCTTTAACGTTATCTGAAGTCTGCTTGCCCCAAACAAATGACCTTACTGTCAATTCTTACGTAACAAGAATTTGTAAAATAAATTGCATCACTAAGAATTTTAATAATTATTAATATTGAGAAAAAGCAACTGCTTATCAAGAACAGTTAAATAGAAAAATAAGATTTTCGTAAACGTATGAGAGATAATTTTCTAATTGTAAAATTGGTATAGTATAATAACTGATGTTTTAAAATCAATCTGTTTTAAAAACAGGTTATTCATAAAAATTAATAGAAAAATTATTGCTTGAAAATAGGTTCCAAAGTTTTCACATTGTAACACTGCGTATCGGAGAAGGTTATACGTATTATCTTGAATGATAACAACTTCCAATGGCGTTCGACCTTGCCATCCCTACTCTTTTTAGAAACTGACTTCTGTTAACAGTCACATGTTATCCACCGTGGGTATTTGGTTAAAGCCGGTGATTATGAATTTATTTAGCAATTTGAAGAAATCAATGTAATTCGTGTCTTTGAATTTTTATTTTGCGTCATTTATTTGAGGTTTTCAGTTGCAGTTCAGTTATTTTTTGTTTATTAAAGTGCTTTATAATGGATTATAAAGAAAAAAGAATTTACAAACTTGTTCTAACGGGAGGTAAGTATTGTTATTTTTAATTTTATATTTTTGTTAATAAATTAGTTAATCCATGAACTACTTTGAACTCAAATTGGACATTGAAGAGTCCCTGTATTCTATTATTTCAGGCCCTTGTGGAGGGAAAGACCACTGGTCAAGCACGTCTAGCCACATTTTTTGAAAATCTTGGCTGGAAGGTAGTTATTAATATTTTTTCTTAGATTACACTCTAATTTGGTTGTCCCAATTCTGCTATAATTCTTATTTTAGGATAGCTTTTAGCAAAAGGTTTAGGTGATATGAATCAAACAGTTCTTTAGAATCAATCAAATTATTACTTTTGTGCTTCACAACATTGTTAATGTGAATAAGAGTTGCTATTTGTTTTCTAATTTTTTTTTTATCAATTTCCTTGATATGTCTAATATGTCTCTATTCTTACCAATGGGATTGTATTAATAAATTTCTCTACTTTTTTTTATTCGTAATTTCCTTTACGAACTATTACTCATCTAAATATTAGTTTTCACTGGCTTTTATTGCTGTTGAGAATAGTGCGACCACTGTCCTTTGCAGGTATTTCGTGTACCGGAAACAGCGACAGTTCTACTCAGGTACCTAAGTACTTCTTTATTTTCAATATTGATATTCATTCCTTATTGATTACTCAAAACTTTCTGTGACATTTTTGTACTATATAAACCTAAATACATTGAATTTTTGTAATATATTACAGTGGCGGAATAAAGTTTTCCGAGTTATCTCCTGATGAAGGTAAATAATCCTATATTGAATAATTATATATTTTTTTGTTATCTTGACAGAGAAAGGGTTGTCCAAAAAGTTGTTTAAAACCCATTTTTAACTTTTGCTAATGACAAAACAGGTAATTATTAAAATAAACTTTTAATAATTATAAAATATTTTATTTCTCTCGGTTACCACAGATCAACACATTATAGATTTATACAAAACTAAGACGTGCCTTTGTTCCAAGTAGTGTTCTTTAAAATTTTAATGTTATATAACTGTCCTTGTCGGTTGATTTGGTATAAGCCTCTATTGAGTCTAAAATATTATTGCTCAAATATTCCTTGTTTTACAAAAAAGGAAGTGGTTGTTGATATTCTGAAATTATAAACAGTTCAACAGTTCTAGCATTTAAATTGTATATAACCATATTAATTATTCCCTAACACTCGTCTTTTTTATTAACAATACGCACAATTGTTTACCATATAGGAAAGTTCATCAGATTTTATATGCAGGATAGATGGTAGTTTTGAGTGTATTTGTAAAGAAACTCTTTGCTTGTTTCCATGGGCAGTATCATTACTCTTTTGCTTACTTAGTAGTTTCATTTCAAAGACTTTTTAACTTTATCTGAGTTATCATGTTGTAAGTATGAGAGTGAAGTTTTTTTTTTTTCTTTTGGTATTGTAATAATTAAAATTGTAAAATTATCAACGGATGGAGGAGAAGAATAATATTGTTAGAACATTTAGGATGGGTGAGTTTAGTGGGACTTCTAAATTACGTATTGTTTGGTAATCGGGTTTAACAAAAGTATAATATACCGCTTACGATGATTCTCTGGTTATTACGGGCGTTATAAATTTATTCAACTTTTTGTAATTTTGCAGTGTGATTATCTTTTCCATGAAATGTTAGAGTAATATCAATTAATCTCTACTCTATTTAATTAATAATTAAGTATGGTTGATACCAAATCATTTTCATCAAAGCCTTGATTGGTCAACTCCATCCTTTAAATTTTCACTTTTTTTTCCCGACCATATTGACTTATGAAAGCTAATTTTACTTATCCAATGTTTAAATATTTTGAAAACTATTTTTTAAGTTCTTGATAACTGATAAACCTTAAAGCGATCCAGCATAGTGAATAACCTCGAAGTGGTTATGTACAGGCAGGGTATCAACCCTTTGACTATGGCAAGAGCTAAAGTATACGGTGAAATTATTTTGAATAATGTCCCATGAAAGCATCATTGAGTGCAGTGTTGTTATACTTTTTCAATGTATCACTATTTTTATATATTATTCGCAACTATTTCGATGTACCAATCCTTATATAATTCACGTCAGTTAAATAACTTTTTTAAACCTTTTTGATTCATCAGCTTACTTCATATCCAACATAAAAAGATAAAAATAACAACTGACCCATAGAAATCATATTTCAATTAATTCAGTTGTTTAGTTGGATCACATATGAGGGCATGTAATGAGTCAAAAGAAAAAGATGTCTCACTGAATCGGTGGTTACATGCAATCTCTATTGTTTTAGATTTTAGATGAAAGTTTTGATTCATTCATTTCAATGTGACATTGAATTTTAAACGGAATTCCCATGCTTTTACATTAAACAAGTGTTTGTTTCCTTTTCTGGATATTACATTATTTAAAATTGAACATCCTGAGTCCATTTAATGTTTTAACTAGGGATCGTTAATCCTCAGGACACCTCGGGACAACGGTGTTGCCTCAGATCTTTGTCATATTGTACAAATTTTTAATGTCCAGTTATACAGAAGACCTTAATATCACAGTGAAGATCCTATAGTTGTAGACTCTGCTGTGATGAGGCCAGGACGAATATTCGTCATACAGTGTTGTCAAACTGACAACTATTGCATATTATTGCATTTTCGAAAATATCAATCTATCTATATTTTAAGAGTTATATAATGACCGATTTGATTTACACGTATTCCTGGTCCTTTCGACTTTACTATTATAAAGCAGAATTGCTTTTTTTAACGTAAAGCCTTTTTGCAACATCATGAGAGACCAACCGCTCCTCAGAAATGAGGAAAACAAGACAACTCTCGCGAAGTACCCAAGGTGTACCTCATGGAATCGGGTTTCATGACCTATAAGCATTAGCCTTAATAAGACAGACTGATGATTACTTGGTGAAAGAGGTCATCAAGTGAAAAATACTTTACTTTTCAAGCAAAAAAAGGAGAAAAACAGATAATAAGGTGTTGAGAAAGATAGTAAATTATAGGTAAGTAAGGGGAAGAGTAAGATAAAAGAAAAAGGTATCAGGAGAAGGAAGAAGAAGCATACCAACCTTCCATAACAAAGCTAACCATACCAAGACCGACCAAGCAGACCTAAGTCCACCATTTATGGGCCCAGACGAGCAGCACCCGCATGAACCTTAGGCCTGATGGGCATCAAAAGATGCCAAATCCCACTGAAGAGCAAGAAAATGTCTTAAGAAAAGCGGGCGCTATCCGAATGAAGAAAAGTGATGAGGGTACCAGTAGCACTTAAACAAGCACACGACTTGCAAGTTTCTGCACGGAATTTTGCAAGAAATAATCTACTATATTAACTTTAAACAGATTTAATCAAATCCATTCCTCTTTGATTCATCAAGATGCGAAACAAATTTGTTTCATTTCATCCTATACCCGTCCTTGGCTGATCAGCCATTTGACGTCTTACCTTCCAGTACAAGGCATATATGGTGTCGTCTCGGATGTCCACCCTCAGGGCTGTATAGTAGGGGAGATGTTCAGCGGTACCTTCCTCTTGAGGGCAGAGGGATATACTTGAGAATTGGCTATGCCAATCCTACGGAGGTGTTTTTGAGGGTAATCTTTGCCTGTAGGCATCCTAAAGGTGGCCACGGCCCTAAATCCCGGAGCAGGTTGTTAGGAATAGGTGTTGGGGTAAGTGCTTCCCATCTTTTGCCAACTACCTGCCGCTGCCTTCCAGGTGTCAACTACTACTTTCTTTATTTGAAACGAAATAATGCTGCATATGTGGGTTACACCTTCTCATTACCGTCAATGTCGCAATTGCCATTGAAGACAAATTTGGGTCTACTCCTGTAGCTTGTATATTTTTTTCTTTTTTAGCTTTGGGTCACGAGGTCACCTCTTGTTGCTACTCCAGGGTGCCTAGGGCTTGAAGTTTTGATGTGGAGTCAGACAGGAAAACTACTTTGCTTGCTACTTTTATTAATATTAAGGCGTTGTCTGCTTCACTTATGACTGCCACTTCATCATCAAAGTTAGATCTTATTTTCCCTAATGGGAATGCTCCGCTCCTAAGTGTTGAGGATAACCTTCTTTCGCACACAGTCCAATAGCCAAACCATCCATGTAAACATGTAACCATTCTGTTGAAGGGTACCCTAGTGGCTATCATTTCTAGTGCTGCAATCTTTAGTAGTTATAGAGAATCGTCAGCCTTAGGCTTATCGATCCCAGGAATGGTTAATGAGATGTGAAGCGTATGCGTCTCTGGGTAGAGTTTTGATTTTTCAAAGTGTGGGCCGTAGGTGTAACCTGTGTTTTTAGAGGCTCGTTTGTAATGACGCCAAGAGTTGTCACTGTTCTGAGAATTCTTTCATAAAATTGCATGTGAGCTGTATCTCTTCGGCACTTAGAGGCTCAATCTATGTCTGGTTTTCGATTACTGGTATTGTTGTTGATTTTGCAGTGCCACAACGTATCCTCAAAGTATTGTTCTGGCAGGTGTTCAGCTTACTCTTTTTTTTTCGCATACTGTGTTATAGGCCTCGCAGCTGTATTCAATTACAGGTCTTATGTAGGTTTTCTATGTTGTCAAATTATGCTGTATAGCCTCCGATCTTGAACCCTGATAGTCTTCTCAGAATGCGCTGCCTATTGGTTGCTTTTAGTGCAGTCGTCTCGATGGGTGGTTCCAATTCAATTTGGAATCTAGGTGCACGCTATGTCATGTCCATCCATTTCATGTAATATTTTAAAGTTTGTAGCTATGCTATTTTTTGTGTCAATAATCATCACGGCGACTATTTGTCGCCCATGTCGGAGTGTGTGTATGGTGTAGCCATTCAGTTGGTAGAACTGAATATTATTAGTTGCTACGCCGGCTTCTGAAGTCATAAAAATATCAGGATCTATCAAAAAAATAACATATTAAGCTAGCTGAATTTATGACTACTCAGTCCGCCTGCGTTCCAGTAGAATACGTTAAAACTAGTAGACTGCTGGGTAGCAGCTCTGTCAAGGATATTAAAAGGGTAATTTTTTCTTTAGTCGATTGGTAATTAGCAAGAATGCTAATCATAGTTGAAGAGTCAAATGTGGGAGACATCACATTAGTTACACTCCAGTTAGTAAATGCAGTTCCTAGAAATGCGCGAACTATTTCAGAAAATAGATAGCTATTATGCTAGTGCTAAAATAGAGGATCGTGAGGCAAAGACGTAGGCCGCATTGCTTCATACCTCCACAGCCCCCAACTAGTATGGGAAAATTAGGAAAACCAGTTTTCCGAATTCGAGGCTTTCTGAATGAGAACTGAAGAAGTCGTTAGAATATAGTGGAATTTGAGGTTGGGGAAGGAAAGATAAGTAAATGCTCTTTTCGGCTGTCTAATATTAACGGGATAATACTCTTATTTGGGGACAGGTATCAAGGCAGTTATCACCAAACTCTAGAGCAGGGGAGTTTGATCCTGACCGCCAATGGATTGTCCATTATGCTGCCATATTCACTTGACTGTTGAAATAATTATTACCAATCTTATTTGTCAGTATATCTTCCTAATATATCAACAGCTTGAATATCCTGTATTTTAGATATGAATTGCGAGAAATAAAACTTAAAAAAATCATAAACATTGATTTTTTTTACATTTCTCGTGAAAGCAAAATTAAAGTTACGGTCCATTTGTATTACACAAAAGAAGAAAGAGAACATAAATGTATAAATTTTTTTTTCCAAAATCGATCGATAACATAAAACATACTTTTACTAGCCTAGTGAGATATTTGCCGTCGTTTTGCTGCATCGAATCAAAGCATCGAAAACGTGGTACAGTTACTGACAAAGGTACTTGTATATCATCTGACGCATCAAATCTTTCTCCTGTTTGATTTCATAATTAATAATGCAGAAAATCCTATTTCGCAGAGGTACGTAGTTGTTAAGGGAACCAAAACGTTAATTGCTCTCATTACCAAGCTTGGGTAACCTGAGATTTGTTCACACCAAAACTGCTTGACATCCATCCGAGCCCTTTCGAAATCAGCTGTCTTTCTTAGGTCCTCTTGGAATTCAATGAAATCATGCTTTGCTATATCGTTATTCGAGAGATACTAAAAAAAATACTTGATTACCAGAGATTAAGTCCTCCCGTACCCCCAGCATTTGGGTCCCATAACCCCGGTTAAGACGCCCTGCTCTAGAGGATAACCCGTTTGATAAATCTTTCGTATTGATAAGTACCTCTGCTAGTTACGGGTGAAATACAGCACCAGGGCTGAATATCTACACCAAGAGTGCTCAATTTAATCTAACGTAGTTTATTTAGAGTAGACATCATTGATAAGTCAGCAGTACACTCTAAATTTTATTGTTTTCGATGGAATATTTTACTGAAAACGAATGGAAATTACTTTTCAATAAAGTTTGGGATGCACACTCTTTGAAAAATTTGTGTTATGTATAATTGTAGGCAATTATTTTATTCATTTAACTTATATTATGAACACTACACATTTTTTTATTGAACATTATAATTTTGCCCATTATTGTGACTTTTGAAGTTAAAAAATCTCTTATGTACACATATATACATACAGATCTAATTTTGTAACATAACACATATATATTTAAATTTGAAAAATGTTCGATATTTTACATAATATACAGTTGATTTTAAAGTGTAATAAATAAGTGGACATTATTTTGAACAAATTATGGAACAGATTTTAAACGCTCCCTTGTTTGGGGTTACTAATTCTGTAAGATCTGTTTCTTTTTAACGACGTTAAGAATTGTGTTACGAAATGAAAGAGAAGCATAACCTGGTTAGTCGGTTGACAGACAAGAATAGATCGTGTGCCCTATTTAAACGGAGTGTTGTTATTACTTTTTTTTTTATAGAGTGTGCTTTTAACTGTTTCTTTATCTAAACATCTACTTTTATTACTCAGCATCTCAACTGGAAAAATAGGATACTAATTACTTATTAAAGCTATAGAACTCTAATGGATTTGAAATATATTGATTCCTATAATGACCTTGTTTATTTGTTTACGTGACTGTTTTTCTAATTTAAAAAAAATTAATTATAATATTTATTATTTCAAATACTAAAAGTATGTATTTACTTTCAGTAATGTACCGTCATATTCTTCAATCTAGATACTCAATAATGATTGGGTCGTTTCTTATCTTGTGCCCAATACTGGAATACATATCTACTTTTTTAAATTTTTAATTAGCACTAATAAAGGAAGTACTTAAAAAAAATAGATTTGAAGGTTAATTTTTTTTTTATTGATATACGCTATCATTGTCGAAGCTATATAGTTTCAACTTCGTGGATCGTATTCACCAGGTGTGCGTCCAAATTTTATATGTCGGAGCTCTGTAAGGCCTGACAAGACGTGACGTTTACTGCAGTATTTCTGTTTCTGTCACATTTTGTGTTACAGTCACTAATTTTGCCAATTTAAGAAGTTCAAACGACTTAGTGCTTTCCAAATGTCAAAAGTGAGAAGATACACAATAATTTGCACGAAGAGTCAGGCATGGTATGCTTTCAGAGGTCTGAAGCAACTATTGTCGTGGTGTCATCTTCCAGTCAGCAATATGCAGCGATACCTCATATGGCTCAAGATTACACTGAATTATAGAATTTTTCTGCGTTTAACAACCGGAAGTGCTGATACATGTTTTAAGGGAATTCTAGAACTCGTTGTTTTATCAAAGTGAATTGAAGGAGGGCAGGATAGCCCAGTGACTTACGTGCTTGCCTCGGGACTCGGAAGGTTCGGGGTTCAATACCCAATCTGGTCCTCAATTTATTTACGGAGTAGGTGAATAAATAAGACCAAGTTATCCTTCGGAGAGGGAGTTAATCATCGGTTCCGAACCTGTTCAATGTCAGGTTTTGGTTTAAGATTAGTGAAAGTCTGAACACGTCGTCCACAAGACGATGTACCGTCTCGTACAGTACCTGTCAGGTACTCGTTAAAAATCCCATACTAAAATACACTTGAGTTAAGTAAAATTTAGAACTCCCAATGAAGAATGTTCATTGTGTAGCATTACAAAGGGCCGATCTCTTTGGCCTATGTGTGTTCTCTTGTAGGATAGCCACTGCAACCTTACCTAAGGTTACGTGAATGAATACCCTCACATACGCAGCAGTAACTTGTGAACAGCTCAAAAATGAGTGCACCGTCTTTCCTCAAAAAGTGGGTTTGGCTTCTATGATCTTCCGTCTTGCCTAAAGTGCATTTCTTAAATGAGCCGCTTATTTTGAAAGTGGCCTAATTCCATTTATGTTAAAATCGAGATATTTAAGGGTTTGCGTTTTACAAAATTTAAAAATATTGTCATTTTATTTATCAACTAATTTTTGTTATAAAAAAAACTTAGTAATTTTAAATAAATTTTGTACAATTTGCTGCAAAAGGTAAAGATAACGTAAAAATGTAATTATTTAAATAGCTAGCTAAATTTTTTTGGAAAATGGAATTAGGCCACTTTCAAAATAAACGGCTCAAATAGTAAAAAGAAATGTTAAGCCTCTTGAAGAGAAATACTATTTCAGCTTTTTCGTAGTTAGGTGGTATTTTATGAAGTTACTAGTATTTTTGAAAGGACACATTTTATCTGGCAATGATTTTAATAAAACTTAAAAACTTTCAATAATTTTACCCTGAACTTACAATGCTGTAAATTATTCAAAACACTAGTTAGAATCTGTTGATAAGGGGATAATGTGTGCATTCAACTCATGTTCTATATATATGCTTAGTCTCTCCTTTTTTTTTGGAAATCGCTCAATTATTTCATTTTCTGGATGATAATTTCATGGGATCATTGAAGTGAAATCTGTTAAATTTCAATTTTGAAATAGCATAAATACGATTTTTTCTTGTTGTAATTAATGTAAATTATCATTTGATAAACATTTATTTGTTTTGTATTATTTATGCCTTGGGATGTCTTTTTTTTTTTTTATTGTTTAAACTGATCCCCTAGCTAGTGATAACGTCAGGCGTTTACCGGATTTTTGTTTGATCGGTGACTCTAAAGATTCTACATTGGAATCCTAAATTTTGCCTAACTCAAGTGCATTTCGAGTAGGAATCTTTAACAAGTACCTGACATCGTACAGGCTCAGGACCAACGGCTTAATGTCCTCTCTGAGGGACGACGTACTCATATTTATCCACCTCCCGCGTGAGCAAATCGAGGGCCAGGTGGAGATCGAACCCGTGACTACCAGCCCAGAGGCGAGTACGTTAATCACTGAGCTAACCTGGCCCCCTTTGGAATGTCTTGCATTCTATAAAATTTACGTCTGTGTTGAAATGGGAAAAGAAATACGAGTTTACTACCTTGTATTTTAAAAATTATCTTTAATTAAAAATTAGATAAGATAAAATAAGTAGCAATACTTATGTGTTAGAGGTAGTGTTTCTAATACTTTAATTGATTTTGACACTCCTATTGGCCGTAGTGCAGCCATAAATTCACTTTATGATTTACGTTAAATTTTGAAATAAAGGATATTATTATGACACAGAACAGAGTATAAATTGTCAGAATTAATGTGGGTACATCTTAAAGAATTTTTAATAAAAAATTCAAGTATGAAGTCAAATTGCTGTAGAAGTCGGTTATTTAATATTGCATTTAATTTAAGTAAATTCTAACAACTCACTGAAGGAGAATTTCTTTGTAAATGTTCAAAGTTGAGGTATGTTAGAACTAAAAAATATAGATATAACTCAAAATATAAAGCAGGAATTTAAGAAACAACTAAAGTAAAAAATATCTAAACATTTAAAGGAATCGGAGAGATGATTAAACTTACATAGTGTCGAATTTCTTTTCATAAAATAAATTTTAGCCGTCAATAATGTTTATCGTTCTTTGAAAAGCGAAAAATTAAACCTCTACGTGTAACGTTATTTCTAACTATATAATAAACACTTTCCAAGAATAGAATATGCCAACTTTATTTAAATGGTTCAATTTTTTTCTGATTAGATAGGTTATGTATAGCCAAGGATATTTTAATTAGTAATGCATTTGTTTAGTATTTCCTTGGGTTTTGTAATCGTGTTCTGCTTGAGAAGTGATATTCTAAGAAGCGATCAAGTTTGCAAATATAGGTGAATCCAAAGAGCAAAAGTAACTTTATGGGCTAACTGGTTTAAATTCTTATTATTTCTTAATTAAGTTTATGATTAACATTAACTGGTTAAAATTCTTAAAATCATTTCTAATAACATTTCAACTTAATAAATCTTAATAATTCTTCCCACATCATAATGCCCATGTAGAACAGTCATTAACCCAAGTAAGTATTATTTGGGTTAATAAACAAATAAGTCGAAAGGTTCAACTATAAATAGTATACTTCAAAAGGGCATAGTCTAAAAGTATATAAAGAATAACGCTGTCATTATGAACTTCCACCGGATATATACAAGAAAATAAAAACTATGAAACTTACACGACTGAAATTCAAAGTGAGGGCCAAGTTTAGTTGCTCCTTTAGACGATGATTTTTAAGTTTTTAGTACGCCATTAATTATAAGCTTAGGGGTAACCTTTTCTTTTATTTATGGATTTATTTCGACTCCCTTTTTTTAGCATATTCGTAGAATCGTTAGTTTTTTTTTGTTCGGTTTTAAGCCGTCCTTGCCACTAGCAGTTGGCAGCACTGCTTTGATACAGATCTTTTTGTTACGTAATACACTTCCGTAGTTGATAGATATCCGGGTATAGCAGTATATGTGACAAAATATACTGTAAATCATCTACAATACATATTTCGCAATAAACACTAAACCAAAGGTTATCTACTGCTTCTATTTCATATATATATACTTTTGGAAAGATAAAATCGGACTGGTCTACAGATTTGTAGTTCAAATTACACCTGCAGATATCTTCATTAAAATAACGCTAATGTAAGCTTTAAAGGTTAAGGCAGGAATTTTAATTTAATGTTTCTTTTCCTCCTTCCTAATCCTGTTTTTACACTAAAACATGGACGTGCAATACTTTTATGAATACAAGAAATTTAATTCATCGCTCTTTATTTCCTCCGCAATATTGAGTTTAAATTAAATTTAACCGCAATGATTTAATGTCACCAGTTTTGTTCTGTTTGGTCAAGGCGGACAAGGTTCCAGACTGAGTTTTAAGCTCAAAATATCAAGAGATGTAGTTATATTAAAACCATTTTAAAACAGAATATTTTAAATGCCCAGTTTACACAAATATTGAGGAAGTGGTAGAAGCAACTGAAATTTAACTGATAATACTAAAGAGGTGGGTCAGACTTACCGAATGTCACGGGCACGATAAAGTTCAAATGTTTCACAGCCACAAGATATGAAATATAATACACTAAATATATAAACTTTTTTTATATATACTTTTAAATTTATAATAATTTGACTGTACTGAAAACAATTGGCGCAGATAAAACTGAATAGATATCCGGGTATGCAGTAATAAGTGACAAAATACTTAAATCATCTACAATACTTATTTCGAAATAAACATATATAGGAGCGTCATATTAAAGATGGAAAAACCACATATTGTTCGTAAGTTTCGACTTAGATACCAATGTTATAGAATATAAGTTGTCTAGTTCAGTAAAGTTGGAAGAGAAAAATCTGCAGCAACTTTACTGTAAGTTAACGTGCTATCAAAATCATGAAGAGTCAATTTAATAAACTGGTATATTAAAATTCTTGTCGGGAGAATGATTTCAATTCCTTTCTGACTGCTTGGTGGCAAAAATACTGTCATGTTTGATGGTATCACCAAAAGCATTCCAAAACCATTAGATAGAATAGTCTTCCAAATTGTGGTGCAATATTGTTTTAGAAGTGTATCGTGTACTGTGGTACGTTTTCTTCATATTTCGACCCTTGTTTGAAGGCATCAGTTTTCTAGAGCTAACTGTGAAGGAGTTATGAAACCGTTCGAAATATGGATAGAACCTACTAGTTAAGACGGTGTATTTGAATATTTTTACTAACAATCTGTGTGGTATGACATACCAATATTATACTCGTATGTAGAGCATTGTTAAAAAAGAAAATCTGTGAAAGTGGAGGTTGCCAGTAATGTTTCACATACCCCATAGTAACGTTTTAATTATTAATTTACTCTCTGCTGGGGATATGGGTTCTCGAAGCATTGGTAGCTTATCTACCGCCTTATGCCTGTACCCCTCTACGACTTCGTCACTTAGAATGTACTTAAAGTCTACTCTTTTGCTAACTGGTATTGCATGTCGTATAACAGTATTCTCATGGATTCTATCATAAAGGTGGTGGCATGCTTCAAACTATTCACGGGACAAAACTTCCTCTGACATCTAAACCTTAAAAAAACCAGTCACCACTCCATCACTTTTCTGACCTTTTTGGTGGTATACCTCCTCGCAGATGTTTTAGAACTTCTATGTAGTAAGTCTGGTGTACTGTGGAGCCTTCGAGGAGGTACTCATGATGGAGAACACCCTGAGATCGAAGGAAACTGTCAACATCACCTTAACATTGGAACGAAGTTTACGAGCTTTTTTTTTTGTCTGCAAGATGTTTCACCCTTTCCCTAGAACGTTTGAACATTTGTTTCGATATCATTTCTGTACCCCCAAGATTCATCACCTGTTATGATATTTGACAAGACAGTTTCGTATTTTCCTAAACGTTCAAGCAATTTCTGACAAGTCTGAACACGATGGGTCTTCTGGTCTTCCATCATCAGATGTAGAACGAATTTCGCAGCGACACGGTGTAACTTTAATTTTTCCATCCAAATTTCATGACATGACCCAGCTGATAACTCACTATTTTCAGTAAGTCCCTCACAGTTGGCTGTCGATTTTTTCGAACCAGAGTATTGATTTGGTTGACGTAGAAGGACGTCCAGAACATTCATATTCCTCAATTAACTGAGAACCATATTTAAAACATGCATCCCACTTAAAACATGCCACACACTTCTCATAGCATTGTCATTGCAATCCACGTTGAGCATATCAAAAGCTTCGCTAGCGTATTTTCCGAACTCAACACAAATCTTCTCAACTCTTTACTCGTTCAAGTCTCTCATCCTCAAATCCGCCAAACAACACAAAACACACTTCACAAAAAACTGCATCACTAATGAACAAATCATTATATCTGCAAAAACAAAAGTGCCTTGTAATCATCATATCTTTTCGTCAACACCAAGTGGATTTATCAGGAACCAACTGGGTCAGTACAATTCGAACAGTCTGATGTATTTTTTGAACAGACCTCGTATTTAGATTTTGGCATTTACTTGTCAATGATGCAGACATTCTTACCTAATAGGTTTATGCTAGTTATTATATTAACATAAATAATAAGGTTGATTATATATTAAAGCAGTATATCACTTATTTTATTATACCTAGCTATAATATTTTTACTGATTTCAGTAAATAAAAATATGCTTATTTCATCAGGAGGATCTATGTTCATTAATCTTAATTATGCTTATAATCACTTAGACTAATCAATAATTTTATGAATATGTACAGAATAAAACATATTTCATATATCACATGTTACATACATACATACATACATACATACATACATACATCACTGTTTTAGTCATGTTGCATATTTCAAAGATAATATTCTAAAAAAAGTTATCTATATTATGTTCCATCGTTTGGGATGTTACTTTTAAAATATGTAAGAGTTCTAATAACCAATTGCAAATAACCTCGCACATAAACTTGAAGGTCTCGGAAATTGAATTGTGTGACTGGACCGGACCAGCTGGTATCATTGTTTAGTATTATTCAAAATGGAACATTACAACAGCAATATTTATATTAGAAATACATTTCAGTAAGCCAGTAAACTTTCGCCATTTATCTTCTTCCTGTCTCTTAGAAGATATGTATTTTTTTTTTAAAATACCCTTTGTGGTGTTGAATTTCCAATTATTGTCAGATATAGCATGTTATATTTTTTTTTGTAATGTTAGTATGGTCTATTATGAATTTATTTTATGTTATGTAGCCATGCGTTGTAAGTTTTAAGTAGTATGACAGTCTTGAAAGAGAGAACGGTTTCTTTTTCATTAATAAAAAATTACAGGTTGTTTTTAGTTGTTTGTATATTTTTGTACTTGTTACTCGTATGTATATCTAAGTTGCGGAAAAAGTCTCCGCAAATTGCTATTTATTACCTTACTATAAGTATAGTGATAATGAACAAATTGATGTCGAGATTTTAGATAATAGAAAGAAAGAATAAAATATAGAAATTATAGAAAGAGTATTATAGAAATATAGAAAGAATAAAATTCTTAAATATAAAAAATGAACGCCAGTCATACATATATTCATTGGTGCTTTCCAGGGTCTCATGGATGGTTGACTCACAACGTGTTATAATCAGACTACATGTTGCACCCTTGAACAAAACTTAATATCAGATAAATAGTTTTTGATCTGTTTAAGAACTCTATTGTCTTCAGGTAATATTTGGGAAAGGTACACTTTCCTTCTTTGTTACAAAAGGGATACTAATTTTTTTCCGTGATTCGATGAACTTGAAATTTTTATAATATGCTCTTAAATTCATTTGAAATTAGTACTAATATATAGATGTATTACTCCAAGAACTGTATAATGGATTACAACAATCAAATGCAGGAATAATTAATGTAATTGTTGGTACTACCGCAACTGGAACTATGACTAGTAAAGGCTTTCCTCAAGGAGGCATCCCGTCGCCACGATTGTGGAGACTATTTGTAGATGACCTGCTAGATACATTAAGTAACCAACTTTACTGTACACTAGGATAGGCAGATAAAATTTTTATTATAAGAAGTGCCGTGTGGCACTACCTCTGCGTTTATGCAGCATGTCCTCTAAATTGTTGAAAGATAGGCAAAGGATAAAGATCTAGATATAAAACCCCCTAAAACGGTCCTTATATGAGTTGGGGTACTATTTTTTAAAATTGCATTAACTAAAGGGGCGTTATAGTACATTTTCTGTTTTCAGAAAATAATTTTTTCACGTAAACATCTCATTAAAAAACAATGAAATTTTACCAACATTGAAATAAAAATTAACAAGTTTTAAAAATAAAAACCGTAAAATTTGAGTTACCATTAAACTTGTCGAATTTACTTACATTGTTTACATTGACTTAGACGTTTTTTGTTTTTTAAATGATTAATATGAAATGGAAGAAGAATAAAAATCTTACATATAAAAAAATCTGTACATTCAACTATACTATAAGTAAACATAATATCATACTTCTTGGGTAAAAAATATATAATGTTCCATTTAGATATAATATAAATGTCTAAATGGGAGATGCTTATTAGTCTTTCATTCCTAGACTTAATACAGATAGTGATAGTGATCCACTTTTCAATATATATGCTTATTTTTGTATATCACACCACTGATGCATATAATATCATTAGTATAACTATTTCAGTAATAACATTTTTGAAAAGTGTAGAGTTTTTGAAAAAAAGTTTTCGTGTTACGACATAATCTCGGAACATGGCTTTTGTTCCAATAGCCAGTGGATCTCTTACATTGAATTGCCAGTGACTTCCTTCTACATTGAATATTTAAGACAAATTTTGCCTTTTAAAACTTGAAAATATTCCTATTTTGTCTAAAAAATGTCAGAAACATCAAAGAAAGAATTTTATTATTCTTCAAAGAATGTCTTCAATTTTGAATTATGTTTAAAATTTGTGATCTTTTATAAAATTATAATACTGGGAATTTTATGGCTTCCTAGTATTTAAATAAATAATAATTTACAACTAATTTGTATTATGTTTTCTTCAAGGGTGCAATATATAGATTGATTAGAGCTGAGTTTTTCAAACTTTTTTCGACGCGGAACCCTTTTTGGTTCCAGTAACATTCCCGGGAACCCCAGATTCTAATGATTTCATACAATCATGGTATAAATATTTTCATATACCTTTTTAAATAGTATGTATGTTTAAAAACCAATTAAAAAAGTTTTAAAATATTACTGTAATGTGTATTTTTCGATTAAAAATTAAAAGATTTTAATTTTCATATTTTCCACAAGTGCATAACACATAAAACAGAATTACTAGCAATTTTAACACAGAGTTTGTTTTGTAATCATTTTTGGCTTTATAGTTCAGAGTTTGATTCTCAAGTTAGCCCCAGAATTAAGTCTACTTCGGTATTTGGTTTCTATGGCAATTTAAAGGGAAAATCCAGTTTCACATAAGTAGGTAGTGGGAAATGGCAGCAATGTGTGAAGTGCTACTTTTGCAATAACAGGAAATTCGGGAATCAGATAGTTCCAAAAACTGACTAGTGATTCCTCCTAAATATGAATAAAATGTTGACCACTTCTACTTATGGGTATATGTAGATATAAACATTATTCGATTACATAATTCACAAGAAATATAGAATAAATCCATACCACAAAAAAAAATTTTTAGAAAAATGTTTTTACTAAATGTTTTTCACGGAACCCCAGCAGTCCTTTAAGGAACCCCTGGGTTCGGCGGAACTCGCTTCGGGAACCTCTGATCTACACCATGAAGCCCATTTTCGTGTAAAATATCAACTTAATCCTTCGAAATTCTAGCCGTTAGCGTTGTCCTAAACTTTGGATTCATACTCACACACTCGACATCATCTAAAAAAATTCATAAAACGACTTCCAGGATCTCAAAACATATAATTACGCCAAAATCTCGAGATATATTTTTTTCACGATCACTATACTTTACTTATAGAAAAGTAAAAGTCACGTTCTTTTGAATCATTTGATATCATTTTTTCTAGACATATGCCTGAAAATGGAGTTTATGAAACTTAGATATCCGACCCCAAACCAATATACATGATATGAACCGATTGGAACAAGAAGTTAAATTTTCTACCATTTCCACAGAAATGGTTGGAGCTAATAAATGTATCTAATTCATAACGATAGTTAAACAAAAATGAAATTAAAAATCAATTGCTTGTCAGGAAGTTTGATATTATGTTTACTTATAGTAAAGTTGAATGTAGGCCACTCCAATTTTTTTTTATGTAGAGGGTATATTATTCTTAAAATTTGTTTTATAATAATCAATAGTATTTTGCCTGAAATTATATATTGAATATAGAGTGAAGAGGTAATGTAGCTTGGAACTATAGAGTTTTGGAACGTATTTCTTTTAGCAACAATTATTAGCAATTTTAGAGTAGTAAAAGTTGTAATAGAAATACCTTATTCTTAAATCTGTCGTTGTTTGGTGGTACCTCCAGAACAGGCGTGGGCAACCTTTTTGATAGTGCGTGCCAAAATCAGCCAAGTCTCTGACACAAACTTTTTTCACGTGCCAGCCATTTTTTTTTTTTTTTAGAACATATTTGGTATCTTTTAAGAACTTTTTAAACGAAAAAATAATAAATTACCTCAGTGCAGTAAAACATAGTATAACAAAACATTATTTAACCTTTTAAAAAAAGAAGGTAACTCTGGAAACAAGATCAACTTCTTTTTCTTGAGACCTCTTTGGCTTCGTGCAGCTTAAACCTCTTCACCACCTGGACGTACATATACTGTCATGGCATGAAAGCTTATACCCCAAGGAAAGTTTTTTTTTTTTTTTTTTTTTTTTTGTCTGTGCTTAGGGTAGCATGTCCTTGCATCTGTGCTAACTGTGCTCTTGCGTGCCAGAGACAAGTCATCGGCGTGCCAGAGGTTGCCCACCCCCGCTCCAGAATAAGCGCTCGCCTTTAAATTCTCTTCATCTTCAGTTGGCATTTAATATGGCCAAAGCTCGAAAAGATCGACAAATTAAATTTAGATGACTATGTTTAATATTTTTTAAGGCTGATTAAGATCGTAAAAAAGACAGATAGTTTCCTTTAGTCAGTGTGTCTGTGATATCAAACATTTAAATGACATCAAGTAAATCTGTCAAGGGATCGATGACTTGTTTGTTCGATAGGAATTTTAAATTTAGGTATTGCTGTTAGGAAATTGTGATTTGAAGACTGGTTAGGTAGGATTTTCCAAATCAAGAATCACATAGGAACTTCTTAGGATTAAGAAATATAGAGAATACGTAATTTAAAAGTAAATAGCTGGTGATGTAGTTTATTTCAAGTCTTCGACTGTGTTTTTCTGAGTTCCAGCTGGCGAAAGTATAAAGATATAAGGAAAATATTCTGTCAATTTATAGGACTCGTTATAAAAATATCGTTATTAACAGTATTTTGTTTTCAATGTTTCAAATATATTTGTAAAGAAAATGTTGAATTATCAACTAAAAAAAGTGTCATCATTTTGTCTGGCATAGGAGCCTGTACAATGTCAGGTACTCGTTAAAGATCCCTACTCTAAATACACTTGAGTTAGGCAAAATTTAGGACTCCCACTGTAGAATCAATCTTCATTGTGTGGTATCACAATGGGCCAATGCTCGGCCTAAGTGTGTCCCTTGTGGGACTGCCACTGCACCCTACCTAACCTAACCTTGTCTGGCATAGAATAATTAGAATGTAGGATTGAATCTGAAATCAACTTCCATCGGATAATGGTTAACCTTCCATTGAACTCATTTGAAAAAAAAGGAATTAAGAAGTAAAACTTTATTAGAAAAACCTAATATTCTGAAAAGACGAAGTAAAACAACTGGAATAGTTCCTTTAAAAACAAGGTTCTACGGAATACGTTTAGGAAGTACATTAAAAATGAAAAAAAAAACAAGTACTAATGCTTATTCTGTACATTTTTATAAACACATGTTATTGTATTTCTTTGTGGATCCCTTTCTCTGGCATGATGTTATATTAACATCCTTTTGTTTTTTACAAGGTTTTAGTGTAATTTTCCAATTATTCTTTGCTCATTGTTCTATTCAGTCTTTGTTGATTTAAATACTCATTTAAAAATATAAATGCGATGGTAATCTTTTTTATTTTCAATTGTAGTATATTAATTAAATATAATTAATTTTAATTTTTCTTTTTCCGAAGTAGTTAAATGGGCATTAATAAATATGTACGACACTGTATTTCTTTCCCACTACCTCCACCACCACTAATACTTGTGATGGAAATCAATTTTAAGTTTGTTTCATTTATAATTTTATTCATATGTATTTAGATATTGATATTCTCGTTTCGTACTCTTCTATATCTACATTTTTTTTATTTAAAGTATTTGTTCGTTTTTTGTTGTATACTTTAATGAAGTTTTTTTATATCGTTATCATCATTTTATTTGATTCTGGATACTTATTACATCTTATAAAAGCGTTCATTATATCTTTTGAATGAATGTATTCTTAGTGATTTTATGTAAACCCTAAATGTATTGTTTCTAAATTAAATAATATCAGCAGTGGAATGCAGAGTTCCTGGTAATGCCCGGTTCAAATTTTTGTTTTACGAGTATGCTCTTATGCTAAGATTGTAACGTATGACCTATAAATACAAATTCTACGAGATAGGGAAATATTTTGAGCAACAAAAATAAAAAAGATTTATTGAATTTTAATATGTATTAATCAAATGTATGAAGTTTCCCAAATGACTCCTCTTACCATAAAAACTCGAACTATACATCAGTTGATTTAGAACTTACCGGAACTACTTATTACATCAGTTGTAAAAAATTCTGTAGAAGACCTTCTTAGATATGTTTTTATCAATTTTCGCTTCGAATATGGCTTCTTATAGAACCTGATGGTGTGAAGAAAATTAAGACAATATTATAAAAAAAATAACTTTTTTTTCTGCCTGTTTGATACTTATGTAGAATAAATTATAAAATTCGATAATATAAGCTTACAAAAGACTCATGTATAGTTTTTATCTTAAATTACACCAAACTTATCAGAAAACTGGATCAAAATTGCAATAATACTATGAGCTATTTGCAACCTGCTGACAATTCAACCGCCAATAAAGTGGTATAGGAATTACTTCAATGAGGTTAGTCTCCAAAACTTGATTCATCAGTGCTGTATTTTTAAATTCAATTTTTTTTTCTTCTTTATTTAGTTGCCCCCCCCCCCCCTCATCACCTTCACTTTAAACCTGTGGTCATCACCCCTTTGCTCTCCCTCCTCCGGGTGTCCATCCCTTCTGCGATACCGAAAGTTAGTGAATCATATGTGGCAGACCTTAGTGAAAATTAATTATTATAATAATAATAATATATCATTTTATTATTAATTATACTCAATTGATTAATAATTTTTAATTTGATAGTTATAATGAAATAATAAAATAATAAATACATAGACGAACTTTTACCCACCTTTTATATGTGAATTGTGGTAAAATCTATGGAACTGAAATTTATTTAATGAAGTTTCAATATTATTTAAACACACATCAAAGTGTGTTTGAATAATTTTTTTAATGTTTATGATATTGATATAAGATAAAAGAAAGTCATTGCCTTGGAAAGGTTTATATAAACTTGCATGATAAAATTTATGATATTTGGATACAGCAAGGGCGTGTAATTTCGAAAAGTGTTTTTCTTGATTTTAAAAAGAAATTAATATATAAATAGAATAATTTCATTTAATATATTGTTTATTTTGAAAATATCTGTATTTAGTTTTTGTGTTTTAAAGCAACTCTCAATAACAAACAGGAATCTTTTTAATTTTACATGCCTTAATTGTAGACATACATATTGAGGGAAGTAGGATACAAAAATTGAACATTAAAATTATTTTAGAATAAATTATGATTCGATTAATAATAATTTTTTGTTTGATTATTCAGATCATAATTTATTGGTCATTACTTGGACTACTCAGTTTCTGTGAAACTTGTTCAGGTTGGTTACTAAGCAGCTGTATTGAAATGATGAAAATCTAAACTGAAATGTCTTGTATTACAATTTATAAGAGCTTGTGTTTTTTACTTCATCTGAATTTTAGAAGTAAACAGTCTTTTTTTTTTCGTTTGACTAATATTTTATATATAATTACAACCAAGTGATTCTGAGAATACATGTACATTTAATGTAACTAGTTTTAAATCTTTTTTTTTTTACTTTATTCTGTTGGTAGAATACTGACAATAATTTTGTTGTAGAAATCTGTTGACTTTTTTTTTTTTACAGCATTTAAATTTCAAGAAAACCTTCTTAAAACAATGGTCCAGATAGAAAACTGTTTCTTTGAACTTTCAGAGTCATGTGTGAGGAATGTACTTGTTATCTGTGATCGGGGTGCTATGGATGCATCTGCCTGTAATTATTAGTTTAAAATTACATTATTTACGTTTGTATATTAAGAGTTCTCTATCGTAACAAAAACAGAATACCTTCATTTGATACTCAAGGAATCATTATTTATTTATAGAGTTATAAAAATAATTATTTTACTAATCTTAGTTCATTGCCATTTATGAATAAAGCGTATAGGCAGAAATAAAATAAGAAGATATATATGTATAGTTGATATTATAGGCTAAAAAAAAAAGAGTTTTTCTAACAGTTATATTGTATCTCAAATATTGAAAGTTATAAACTTGAGCATTTGACATTTTTTATTTGCAATAGTTTCAATTAAGTACAAAGTTAATTTTAAGTTTTTTTCCTTTAATTAAATAGTTTTAATTAATTGATTTGATAATTAGTAAGGAAATATTGCATTTTATGATTCGGAAGTTTATTTTTCTCTTTTATGTAATATATTTAAATTTATCTTCTTTAATTAAATGTGCAAATAATTTTGTTATTTTTGTGAAAAATGTATTAATACATACACGATATACATTATAAAATCAACTCTTTTACTTATGACATAAGTCTAGGATTAATGATTTTTTTGTTTGTTTTTTTTTTAGTTATTTCTAAGGAAAAATGGGAAAAGTTGATGCAGGCTACTGGATGGAATTCAGTAGAGTTGAGGGATAATAGGTACAATCATATTATCCATTTGGTTACTGCTGCAGAGGGTGCAGAGGAATTTTACACCACTGAGGTTTGTAACTGTTGCTGTTAGACTGCTTTATATAATTATTGCATCTTTAAACATCAGTTGAAATTGTTCATAATATTGTTCCCACTCTTCCCTCCCACTCTTCTCAACTCCTCACCAGATGTTTCCTGCATCTAGTGTTCAGTTGGGTTTTTGACTCTGACGAAGACCGCTTGTTACGGTTGAAAGATATTAGTTTTGTTTTCCCATTTCTTATTGTGGTTTGATCATTCATAATATTATATAACACATTCATAATATTGATGGATCATTTTTGAAATTACTTTAATACTATGTTCCCTGTTAATTATCAAGATCATGTTACTTATGTAAAGGAGACTTAAAGACGATTAGTGTTTAATAATATTCAGTTTAATTTGTAAGTATAATTGTTTAAAGTAGACAATATAGACCATATAATGAGTCTTCACATAATAGTGAAGACTTATTATCTGTTAAATATATTTCTGATCCAAAGTATATATTTAGAATGTAAATATCGTATTTGTTTACTTTTGTATTTAAATTGATTGTTGCTTGTTCTAATAATTCTTATTTGTTAATATTATAAGCTTAGTGAAATTAACCCTTTGAGGACCGTAATGAATCAAAATTTTAGTTTGTTTGGCAAATATGGAAGTTAAATGATTCATGGATTCGTAAAATTTGTATTAAAGCCTGTATGTATAAATGTATGGTTATAGAGATTATAGGAAGTCAACGTTTTTGACTCAGATAGTAAAAAATTCAAGAACAACCGACGCTTTTTTTATTCTTTTGACAACATCGAGCTTCCTGCTCTCTTATTATTTTCTTCCTTGAGACTTTTCGTCATGTTTTTCTTTCTGCATGTACAGCCGTAGTTATTTTTCCTTTTAACTTCATTTTGAAGCGATGATGGAATTTAAAAATTATCAATATAAATCTCACAACACAACAGTGGTTTAGTTACAGAACAACAACACCTTCTCGAAGTCCGTATTCAGTTTTGGTTTTCTTCCCTGAGTAGAAGTCGAATTGATACAGATAACCGGGCTATGAACACCTTCAACACATCTTGACCCCCATTTTATTGGTTTTTTTTTTAAAAAAAATTATATATGTTATATCCCTTGAATTGTATGATATGTTCATCAGTTCACTGTTATTAACTTGGGGTGCCTCTTGCAAGGATCTATGAAATAAGAGATCGAGGTTGAACTTTGAATGTCCTAACAGAGTTCTCAAAGACATCAATTTTAACTGTTTACTAAGTTTAATGCATTTAATATCACTTCAAAACGACTGTGAGACATTCATTACATTTGCAACGTATGACATCTAATGTCTCTCGATTCCATGATAAAATGCATTTAACAACACTTTAAAGTTTACTTTGATTAACAACAGTAGTCATAAAACCATCAGAACCACAGGCTGTTCTAAATATCTGAAAGTCTGAGTTTAGCATTTTTAGCGGCATGTATCTTTAGTTTTAACTTGATCCTCCCCTGTTATCATGTCATATGTTTGTAGATGTAACATCAAGAACACTAGATGTCCGAAAAATATTTTTACACAGCTTCTTTGATATGACATTTTTTTCTTCGATTTATCTATGTTATTAAATAACTCATAATAGCGTATTACAAACTGTGAAGAAATTAGTTTGATTGTAATCTTTGACAAAAAAAGAAAAAAAAAACACGAAAAATAACCTAGCAACATGACAGTTGCATGACAGCCCTTCGGCCCAAAGGGTCATACAAAGATGGCCCGAAGCAAAAAATAAAATAATTTTTAAAACAATCTAATGTAAGGAAAGTGAAGACTTAGTGAGTGATTTGATAGTAAATTGAATGCTGTTAGTAATTCAGTTACTTTTGGGGTTGTTTAAAAGCTTTGGACTTGGTGCTCATAGGGTTAAATATGTTCACGTTTTTATTGTAGTGAACTGAAAATAATTGACGGAAACCCCATTTATATGACAGATTTGTTTGTGATTGAATATTGTATCATATTTATTGTTTCAATGGATTGTTTAACAATCATGATTATGACTATGAAATAATGTTATTAGGATCACGCTTGCAGAAGTGAGGGTGTGGAACTTGCTAGAATCTTAGACCACAAAGCGGCAGCTGCATGGATTGGACATCCCTATTTCGATGTCATCGATAATTCCACCGACTTTGAAACAAAAATCAACTTAATGATAGCTGTCAGTCTACATCTACTTTTAAGTTGATTTAAAACAAAAAATTATACACATTTTATTTTAAGACATTCTCATTAACCTAATATTTCCACCAATTGACATTTTATTTGTAATTAATATTAGTCATATTTCAACAATGTTAACTGGCAATATGTCATTAATGAATTATTTAGTACGAGGGATGTTTCCAAAGTTCTGGGTATTGTGCTTTAATTAAATTATGCAGAACTCATAGGCAATGTTATTGGTACTAGACAAGTTTTGACTGAATTTGCAGAATTCAGTTATTGATACGTGAATGTAATTTTGAACGAAGCGTACAATTTGTTTGCTAAGTTAATGAAGTACAAGTTGAAGTTATGTTTACAAACTTTAGTTTTTTATTTTTCAAACGTGTAATGATTGGCTTTGTTAGTTAATTTATTTAAGATTTCTTAGTTCAGTTGCTGCTAGATTGACAGTATTGTATTGAAAGAGAATAGGCTTCTGAGACTTCCTGTTGTCAATCCCCACTCATTAGTGATGACTACCGCTACATCTCTAGAGATTAGTAATTAAGAGTTCATGTATTTGGAAAGACTAATAAACTAATAATCTAAATTTATCGGAGATCCTGCTTAAATGTAATCCATGTTTCAATACTAGATGTTTGGTTTTCTAAGTATTATATTGACTTAATTATATGGAAAAAAATGTCTGGTAAATTTGGGATTTCCAATATTATCCAATGCTCAAGCATTGAATTAGGATACTGTTTCACGGTCCTAATCATACCATATTTTTCACTGGTAATCAGTTCCCAACACTATTTCTTTTTGAATAATGTAGTACAAGTTATAGCTATGTTTACAAACTTTACTTTTTTTATTTTTCAAACGTGTAATGATTGGCTTTGTTAGTTAATTTATTTAAGATTTCTTAGTGCTTAACTATAAAACTGAAAGAATGTCTGATTAGTAATTTTATCAAGTTAATCTATTAAGCTGTTTAGCTACTGTGTAATAGAGTAGTTTGTGTAATAATAGCTCATATATGAAATAAAAACTTGAATCCATCTTTAATATGCAAAGATTTCTTAATAACTGTATTATACATTAGTTTTCTCCCGGTTATTGAATATCGTGAGAGTGAATCTAGTAACTCCATAAATAAGATTTATGAGGTCTGGAAGAAAAGGTAGTAATACTGATATCTCCATGCTTAATACATATGCTTGACTGGTCATAGGGTATCAGCATATTTATTAAAAACAGATGATAAAACTACAAATATTTAAGTGCAACAAAATATCTGTTTAGTGTGTCTGCCAGAAAATGGGTGTAGATGTTGGTGATCGACTGTTGAATAACTCTAGAAAGAGGAAGTTCCTGGTGCGCTCCCCTTTGCCTGGAGATGATAAATTTCCTGCCTTCCAGGATTTTGATGTGGTCCACAATTACCTGGTCACTGGTCATCCATGCCTCCAAGCAAGACTCAGGAAGAGAGGACAGAAAGGTTTTGGCCTATATTTCTTTCTAGTCCCACCACTTTTGGTAGGGTTTTGTTTGTAATCACTCTTTCTTTCATTCTACTAAAAAATGTGAGGCCCTCAGTTTTCTACATATTTTTTAGGCAAAAGTATTTATAAATACTTAATTTTACATGTCGGCTGTTAGACCTTATACAAGCAAAAATTTCATTTTTTTCTGAAACTGCAAACTTATACTTATACTTATAAGGTTGTTTTGCGTTATACATGAAAATTATTGAATGAGTTAAAACGTGAAAGAAATAACTACATGTTAAAGATTATTATTTATTTTCACTTTCCATTAGCTTTTTATCAATTTAATTCCATTGTATGGGTTCAGTTTTTCTAAACATCTATAATTGAACAACAAATAACCGCACTTTATATTTATTTTTTATCTGTTTCGGAATCCAATTTTTATCGTCGTAACAATGTTTATCGTTACTTAATAATTTACAATAAATGATTTTAGTATAACTTGAATAACTTCATATATATTACCTGTGATTGGCACTGTTATACTCTGGTTATAATTCAGGTTAATCAAGTTTTAGGTTTTTTAATAACTATTCTAATTTATAATAGTTTTCGTACTAAGTATCATTTTTACTTTACTATAAGTAAAGTATAGTGATCGTGAAAAAATTCGATCTCGAGATTTTGACGGAATTACATGTTTTCAGGTCCCAGAAGTCCTTTTATGACGTTTTTACGATGATGTCTGTGTGTGTGTGGGTGGGTGGGTGGGTGGGTGAGTGTGTTAGCATTGCTTGTTACCACGCTACGGTCCAGAATCTTTGATGGATCAAGTTGATATTTTACACAAAAATGGGCCTCATAAAGACGAAGATCCCTATTGTTTGGGAAGAATTATGCATGATGGGAAAGTCACTTTTTTTTGCCAAAAACCGTTTTTTTTAAAACAATTATTTCTCCTAAACTGATAACCCTAGAGTTTTGAAATTTTGACATTATCTTTGAGGTTACAAATGGAACAAACGAAAAATATATACAGAATTTTAAAACAACAGGAAATTTTTTTTTTTCAATAAAGTGTACAAATTTTGACTTATAATTCATTCTCAAACCTTGTGAGAGCAATACAAGCCATACTATTTGACGGATCAAAATGAAACTATGCCTAAAAATAGAACATTATGTGTAGAATGAGTTGTGATATTTTTTTTCAAAATTACATTCGCTAATGGGGCGTTACAGTACGATTTGTGTTTTCAGAAAATGTTTTTTTGACGCTAAACGGCTGATTAAAAAATAATGAAAATTTGACCAAAAATGGAACAAAAAATTAGCAATTCATAAAAAAAAAATCATGAAGTTTCAATTACTGGAAAGAGCAATAAAAACTCTTTGTTTACCCTAGACTAAGAGATCACCTGCTATACTTGTCGAATTTTTTGTATTTTTTTACATTGTTTACATTGACTTAGAAATTTTTTGAGCAAATCCACTTTATAAAATTGATTTTATAAAGGAACAGTTTAAATTGTTTATTGAATTATATGAGATGTAAGAGGAATAATATAGTGTGCAGGAAAATGATAACACTCACTCAAAAAAAATTCGTATATATGTTATTTGACAAAGGGGAAGGAAAATGATCTTATTAAATACTAAGAAGCTTATTATTATTTTAAAGATTAAAATTCCCAGTATGATAATTCTATAAAAGACCAAAAATGTAAATGATAATTCATAATCTGAATCTTTCGTTTAGAGATTAATAAATGTAATTATCGTACATCTTTAATTAACAAATCACCTTAAAACAACATTTCCTTCGCAGTTAAAGATGTTTTTCAGAGAAAAAAAGGGTTTCTTCCTGTTTTAAATTTAAAAATTTTACTTTAATATTCAATGTAGAAGGATGTCAAGTAAACGATGTAAGAAATCTACTGGCTGTTTGAACGAAAGCCATTCGTAGGAGAATAAATCGTTTCAAGAAATGTTCACTTTGGTTTTTCAAAAATGTTATTACTGCTGTAGTTATACTAATGCAATTATTTGCAAATAATAAATTATTTGTGATGTACAAAAATAAGCTTATAAAATGATATGTCCTTCAATCACTATCTGTACTACCTCAGGAATGATAGGCTAATAATTATATCTTATTTAGATGTTTACGTTATGCTTAAATGAGACGTTATGTTTTATATACTTAAGAAATTTGACATTAAGTTACTTATAGTAAAGTAGAGTGTAGGACACTCCAGATTTTTTCTTTGGTGGTTCAGATAATGTCTGGCTCCTGCTCGCTTGGAATAGGCATGCAAATTTGCTATAATAAAGTCTATCTTTTAATTTTTTGGCGAGCCTCTAGATTACGTTGTACTTGATATATATATGTGATGATGTGGTTGTTTGACTGAAGTTTTTGCCATGTACGCATCGTTATTTCACCTGAATATGAAGTTTATAATTTTCTTTAAAAAAAATCTTTTGTAATTTGTTGTACCTGTTTCAAAATTATTTTCACTTCACAAAACTGTGCAATCAGTTACTATGTTGTATTAACTCATGTTGAAACAATAATTCAAATGTTTATATGAACACCTTTTGATCATGTAGTGTTATTATTCGTGTTACGTCTAGAGTATGATCAAACCAAAGAGCATTTAGCAACTTCGGAGATATCTGGCAACGTGTTTGCCACTGGACGTGTATACCCGGGGTTCAATACCCACTCTGGAACTCGATTTAATTCACGCGGCAAGTGAATTAATCTGAGCTCGTTGGTCCCGAGTCTGTACGATATCCCGAGTACTTTTCCCCATGGTAGGGACACCAAATATTCTGTAATCCAAATGACGGGTCATCCTGATCGTGGTTCATCCTTGACATTTTCCCTTCCAATCTTGAAAGCTTTCACCACTTACATACTTTGCTATTGCACATCGCATTGGGTCGTACACTTATCTGTCTATCAATAAATATCACTTATCTATCGATAAATTTCTGCTGCTGTAACGTTTCTTGTTAGAAAAACTGGATCATTAAACTTTCTACATAATAGTCGATGGGCTGATCAATTCTTAAAACATTTTGAAGTGATACTGCAACAGTACCAATGCAATTATTTGGTTGGAGGATATGTCAGGAGTCAGTGCACATGTGTGCTTCAATAATGTCTGCGTGACCTTCGATTAGCTACGGATATTCGGACCTTACTTTCCGAATAACCATTTAACTTTAACATTGGCATTTCCGAATGTGAGTAGAACATTATGCACAAAATTATCTCTTTCACAATTGTGCTTTTACATTTACATTTCTCAAATTGTGCTGGTTTTGGGTTCCCAGGCTGCATACTAAGAAAAATCAAATGAAAAGAATGGATTGTGCTGTTGATTTTTTGGGCCAATATCATAAGAAAAGTGATAAAATTTTAGAGAACATTATGATAGGGGTCGATATAGGTCTTTCTTCCCAGAGTTTAACGGAAGTCAATGAAATGACGGCTCACACAGCATCAAGTCAAGATTAAGCAGACAATATCAACACGCAAGGTTATGTCAGCGTTGTTTTGGGTTAGGCATATAGTCTTGTTAATGGAGTTTATGCAGGAAGGGACAATAACGCAGCTCCTTACTAGGTTTGCCCTGAGTAATCATCAATGTGCAATTCTGACTAAGCGATGTTGCCTTTTGATATCTTAAGTGTTGCTGCAGGACAATACCAGATCCCATTTTACCATTCAGATCCAAAATATCTTCAGATCTTTAATGAGAGCAGATTGAATACTCAACTATCAGTACAGAGTTGGCGCCGATTTTCACTTTTCTGCTACCTAAATCATAGAAGAACTCATACCTTTGAAGCCGATAAAAGTGTTGATCTTTTTAAAGTAATTGAAAGTCACGGGTGTGAGTTTAACTTATAGTTAATTACCTTAATGTTAATTTATAATTAACGTTAATAATGTTATTAATATAATTCTGATGCAATCCTTTACGGAGATTATTGGTTTTCTGTCTATTTATTGATTGTGTCAATGTGATTATATTTAGAAATATTTATTACTAAAATACATGACCGAATGAATATATGTTTTATTTATAATTTGATTACGGATCTTGCCATAATTATAGCTATTACTTGCCTAATAATAAATAAGTGGTGTTTATAATATAAAACTGTAACTTAATTATATTGAAAAAAACGTCGACACTATTTTTGGTGAAATGTTTTGTCCAGTAAAGGGATGTGTTTTTTATTAGGACACTGGAGCTATACGCACACTCTTCGCAAGAAAGTGCAAAAACAAATTGTGGAAGTTAAAACAAGGCTTACATATAGGGATTATATGAACATGTTAGCTCAGAGGGACGATTCTCACTTCACTATTTTCAAGCTGAGAAGGTGTTTTTTATTCAACAACCAATATTTCCAACTTGATCTCTACCAAACTCCTTGTCATCCGAGGTAAATAATTGCATTTAGTAATTTATTACAACTATTAGGGTAAAATTAAAGATATAATATATTGGACTCCATACTTTGTCTTATGAACCAATCTATTTTGATTACAAGTTATTGTTGAGTATCAGTTAATTTTTCCTTTTTCATCAAGATATGTTCACTGTAATTCAATAAATATAACAGTATGTCATCCATAATGATACCTGAATGATTAAACTGAGAAAGAGAGGTAAATCAGAGAAAAAACATTTTTTTGGAAATAATAAGTACCAAATGTATCAACAGCACTACAATGATACAACTAGCTCCGATTCTACCCCCAATAACAAATACGCTACGGTTTGTTGTTACGTAAATGAATGTCGGGTGCCCTCTCTCACAACAATTATTTTTTTTATATATCTAATGTTGGAATAACCAATAAAATGTTAATTATTTGTGTAACTAAGTATACACATATAGAAATTATACTTTTTGTGTAGGTGTAACAATTTGATATTGCTGGAGACTTATTCAGCTCTAGATGATGCGGTACTGCAAAGATGCCTTCCTGAGTTCCTTGACATTTTAAGAGAAGTTACTGGTGATCCCAACTATTCTATGTTTAACTTATCCCTCAAAGAAGAATGGAACAAAACAACTAAATTCTGCAAAAATCTAAATGGTAAGAGTGTCTAAAAGAACTTTGTATTGGAGTAATTACACTTCACATATTTTTGTTCGTTATAACTTTTTTTACCACCTAATAGCCATATGGTTTGAAAATCAATTACTAAGTAAATTAATTTAATTAATAATGGTCAATAAAAGATGTTTTCAGTTTAGTAATTGTGCCTAGGGTTTTGTGTTTAATATTTATTAGGTAATTGTATTTCATTTAGTACGAAAGTCATTTAATGTCTTATCGCTAAGAAAAATGTGTCCAGATCTGCAGGAAATGTTTTAAGTATCGTTATGTAATTTTTGGAACATGAGTTCATCGTTCATTTTTGGCTGGTCTGTCAATAAACCAAGTATTTTTCATAGTTGGTGGTGCATATCGTCTCTGAAACTGTTTTTTGCTGTGCATTTGGGATAATTTCGCAGAATTAATATTATTAATTGAGTTAAGAAATTCCTTAGTTAATATTCAGGTGAAAGAAATGTTCGTCATTCCAACAAACAGGAACATAGAGCCTAACATGAAGTGGAATAAGAACGAAAATTGAAACGTGTACTCTGATTGGATAATAAGGTAAGTCCATTAGACCAATCAGAAATCGCACCCACTAAGAAAGTTTATATAAGCATCCGTCCAGAAGCGAAATTTTACCTGACGATAACCAACCAATGTAATTATGATCGAAAGCACACTTGAATTGATGTCCCTTGGACAATTAATGTGAAAACTCCAACCGAAAGATAGGAAAATCGCCCACAGGATAGAAAACTCGCCCGCAAGATCGAGGCCATCAGCTCCAAAATCGTGAAGGCAGAAGCTGCTGCTACTTTTAACAATATATATATGAAAAAGACAACACATAAAAGAAACGAGAACACTTACTGGATCAATATTTCGAACTAAAGTTCATCATCAGGAAGAGAGAGTAGAAGGGAAGAAGAAGAGGTACTTGCGTTCAGGAGTGAGGGTGGATGGCGACTAAGAGTTCCAAGCAGTAGTCTAAATTCCAAGGCGATCGTTGCACTGCAGGTTAATCCACCGTAAACGACACCATTCCACCATAATCGAGCTCGAGAACCGTATATAAGAGAGAATAATGATAAAAAAGTGGACAGAAAAAAATAAATAATAAACGAAATAATAAAAAAGTTTAAGGTTGAGGCCAGGTGAGGAGCGGGCATAAGTAGCCAAATGTGAGCCTCTTCAAAAGCTTTTAAAGTTAATATTTTTTTATTAACAATAATCAGGCTAACATTATTTTATCCTGTGACTTAAGTCAAATATTATGACAGTGGAGTAGCTTACATTGGACAGACAGGCAAAGGTCTTCCCACCAGGATAAAGCAACATCAGTTCTCCGTTAGTTAATAGGATAATAAAAGCCTTGTTCATACACATTATTCCAAGCAAAAATCATTTAATTAACTGGGAAGAAACAAAAGAATGGGTATTAATGATGTCTGAAAGAAAAAGAAATATTGTTGAAAACGCCCTCATAAAGAGCTGTGATAAGAGTTTAATCAACAAATAGTCCAGGCCTTTTTAAGTGGGATGAAATTCTATTTAAAGGAATAGTCAAACAGATGAAGACTATAACGATCAAACGATTAAGTACTAATAGGGATAAACACTGTCAATTCTGCCAATTTCCAAATTACATAACTTGTTCTTTGTTATGTACTACTTGAATTCACTTTCTCTCTGACGGCGTGTAAACGAAAAGCCTCAGCATTAATCCTCTCTCTTTGTTGTGAGTTACTTGAATATTTATATCAAGCGTTATTGTGATAATTCTGCATATAAATGTGCAAAATATCAAGCTAAAAGTTAATTTGATTGAATAGATGTAGTCAGGTAATATGATTTGAAAATCCCGGAGCGGATGCTAAAACTTGGTTGCAAAAAAACCAAAATAACTAGACGTACCTGAAAAAAGACAGAGACAACAAACAGTCTACTCTTTATTATTATCTCTGATTTATGAAGTGAATATTTTTATTAGATATATATTTTTTTTTAGGTTCTTTAGAAGAGTCAGATAAATCAACATTTACGCTTAAGATGTAAGTTTATGACTATTGTACCTAAGTAAATCAAGTTAAGTTTTCAAAGCTTATATTCAAGTATAACGCTTGTTAATCAAGCGGAAAAAATGTGTTTACTATTTAAATGTAATATTAATATAAGATAAAACCATATTTCAGGAACGTATTAAGAAGTATTAGATTTTTTTTAAATAGTTTTTACTTTAGAAATTCAAAATGAAAGGATGTATTTTTTTCGTTATACTTGTAGTATGCATTTAGAATTACGTGGGTCACTTCGCAATCAGCTGTTTCTTTTTATAGGCTTACTATGATGGTTATTCTTTCAGAACGTTAAACTTTTTTACCGTCAGCAGTAAAATTATTTATTTTTTTCACATATTAATTTTACTTCTGATTAAGTTTAGTTAACCCAGTGGGTTTAGATAACCCACTGTATAGTATTGAAAAGTTTTAACTTTTTATGTCATTGATTATATTAGTTTAATATGGTTGATAAATATTACAATCTAAACTTTTTAAAAGTACAGTTTGTAAACTATCAATTCGATTTAAATTTAAGGTCTCCTATATTTTAGTAACGACGAATTTGAATTTCAGTTCATACCATGATTGATGTATGAACTTTGCTGAATTGAGTTTCTCAATTGGATATTTAATCTAATGAGACTTAATTAGTCATTTGAAGAATTTTAGTTTATAATTGATAGTGAAGTAGGAGGTTAATGCATTGGGTAGTGTTTTGGTAATTGATTCTGAATCTGTTTGGAATAACTTACTCGTCTTCGAAGACAAACTAGGTAAAATGCCTCAATTTTATATTTATACCTCACCGACACTAGCCTATACAATAAGCCAAAAAATAAAATAAGCATATTAGAAGCATTAACAGAATAATCTTGTAACAGTGATTGATCTGCGTCTGTAGTCTCAGAATTATAATGAAAATAATATTCCTCCTATACCCAGTTTTAACCCGTCTGGTTTTACTTTATAAATAGTTAACGATTTTCTTGTCAATTCATTTATTTGATTTCATACTAATTAAATAGAACCTGGGCAGTGTTAATGTTTTGGGATCAAAAATTTTATTGGAATTTTTTCATAAAACTTAAAGAGGGCATGGGCATGAAGAGGTCCATGAAGTTGCTTATACAGGACCTAAAAGGAATCTCATTATTAAAAGTTCTTAATTAAACAGAATTTACCTCATCCATTACATCGTTAATTAAATTTGCATGTACGATGTCCTATGCAATTTAATCCTTGGATAAGAAGATTCAAGGACTAAATTCTTTATTCAACTGCTTAGGGCTCTTACGTTGTAGTTTGCAATACATGAACAAACAAAAAATTATTATTTTCATTTCATATAAGTTCTTCGTGCTTCCAATTTATATAAGAAAGAACAGTTGAAAAGTAAGTAATTAAAATATTACTACGATGTTACAAACATGATGATCCTTCATATTTTCTACTTCAGATAAATGTTTTTGTCGGTAATACCTGTGAGCTTTAGATTAGGGATTCCTTTCTAGAAATATAAAACCAACATGTACTTCTAACCTGTGTAGGAACAAACTACTTACATTAAAACTTAATGATTTAAAATTAATATTAAATCCATGCACTTATGGCAAAAGTACTGATAAATTTATCTTTTCAAATTGGTTACGTTACCTGTTTTGTTTACATTTTTGCATTAAACTTATGAAACATTCTCCGATCATTTTCGAGATAATAATAAACTTAATTACTGTTCATTCAAAATGAAAAACCAGTATTATTGTTATAAAATATCTTTGATTGTATTACCCATATGTGTGCTTTACTCAGTATGTACTTCTTAGCCAAGATAATAAAGTAGTAATTTAAACAAAAGAAACTAATGAACTGTTCTGTCACATTATATTACTTTATTTCTAGTGAATTTTACCACATGTGATATGAAATTCAAAATTATATACTTAACTATTTACACTTATAATTAGATAGATAGATAAGCTTTAATCTCACGTGAAACGAATTTGTAATTATTTTCAAAAAAATATTTTCGATATGAATTGTAATTTATTTATTTAATAGTTCAATATGTATAATTTTAAACTTGAAACATTATAACGTTTTTATTCGTTAGGTCTTATATTTATTGTTGAAATTAATGAAACTTTTTTTGATTCTTGGATTACGTTCAAATTATTGATGTATTCATTCCTTAAGAAATATACTTTTAAACAAAACTATATTCGTGAAAAATCAGGTAGGTGTTTGGTTGCTGGATTGAGTTTTATATATATATCATGAGTAACTTCAACCCCTATTTAGTAAGATTTAATAAATGTTTCTTGCATTATCAAACATTTTTCAAATTAATATTACTAGATTTAAGAAACTGTGATATTTAGATTTCCTTGTGGTAATTAGTTATAAAAGTATTAATACTTTCAAATTCTTTCAAGAATTTTATTTTGTTATAAAATTATTTGTTTGAGAGTCGATTTTATGATCAAATGAAAATTGACGATTATTTAACGATACTATTTAATATTGTTGTACTTATGTAGAAATATAATAATTGGTGATTATGAATTTTGAAAAATTGACACTAAACCACAGTTTTTTATTTGAATCTAGACAATGACTAGTTGAATCATATTGGAGTGTACAAAATATTTTTACTTTACATACTAATATTTTTTTTCCATTAACACATTTACGATTTTACTAGGGAAAAAAAATTAGAATACCAATAGAATTTAGAAGAAAATTAAGAACTATAGGGCGAGTATAGTCATAAATCCTTAGGTTATACTCAACTGTGAATATCACAATTTTAATTTTCAGTTTAGCAATCTATCAAAATTTCATCGTTACACAAATGGTGATGTGTTTAAATCGTAATCACAATGTAAATATATTCTAGATTTCACAGTAATTGTGCATAACTAGTATGTATTACGTTTGAAAAATGGTTGTAAATTGCTGTGTGTGTTAGGATGATTATTCTGTTTTGAAATAAACTTAAACCACTAAGCTGGTTGAAAATATATAAAACTGTATTTTATATTTTTGTGTCCAATACTTTTTAATTATTAAATTCTTTGAAATTAATCAAGTATTGTTTTCCATTAAATGGGAGACTGTTTTTACTCCTATGTAATTAAGACCACTTAGTAATTTCTTATTTTAAAAGCAATTTATTCCTTTGGATCTAAGCTCAGAAGTTTATGAAAATGTCACAGTAAACAAATGGGGAATCCAAATCAATAAAAAATAATGCACTGAAAATTATGAAAACTCCAGTTTTTTTTTTTTAAGAAAACATAGGACTGGTGTTCTTCTTTCAGAATTGTACAAGTGATTCCTTAATTATTTGAATTTTTAGGTGTTAGTTGTACACTTCTTGTATATCCGTAAAATCCATTATTTTTGTATATGAAGTATATAACGATGATAACATCAACCAAGTTTGTAAACATTTTGTTTGATTGATTAATAATTATGAAGTGCAAATAAAACCTAAATTTTATGTCAATGTTATATGCAGCGAATATGCCTTATTTTGAAATATATATGTTTACCATATTCATTTGAATTATTTGTTTACCTGATCTTAAATTGGTGGAAATGAATTACTGGTTTTTGTTTGTACTTTAAGAATACAGTATGTGAATAGCAACTGAAAGAGAACTAAAATGGTATTTCGATTTAATTCTGCGACAATCAATGAACAGGCTTTCCTACATACCTTTCAGTTTAAAGGACTACCCTAGGGTTCTTGAGAACTCGGTCGTCCCCCTTCGAAAAGGGTAAATGCCCGTTACCTCGGGACCAGGGCTTGCAACTAGTAGTTCATTGAACCCCATCAGGACATCATTGTGAGGAGTCTTAGTACCTCAAATGCAAGATTTATAGATTACAAACCTCTCGTTGGCTAAATGCACCTGTCTGGGCTAGTTATGAGAACCTCTAAGGTCTCCCGTTGGCTAACTGCCACTTGTACTGAAACATATAATTGAGCTAAAAAAAAAAATAAAAAAGGGATGATATCTAATCGTCCCCATTCTGAGCTCCCGTCAAGGGCCCAAGCCTCTACCAGGCAAGTACCAGTTGTCCAGTCCAATTAGTTGAGTTCAAGGCCCGTTCCCACTGGAAAGGGTTTGGGGTCTCTAGCTCCCCAGTATGCTAAGCAGACATCCACCCGAGAAAGTACTGCTTCTCTCACAGCGACCACAGGGTCTACCCAACTTGGGTGAGAACTAACATCCACCACGAGTCCAACCTCAGTTGGCGGGATGGAGAGATAACCCCTCCATGGCCCCCGCTGCCCATAGTACTAACTTATTTTAAGTTTCTGATCGAACTCTGGGACATAGGTCCTACTGAACTTGCTCAGCTACACGTAAGGTCTTTAGCCCCTGGTTCAAAGAACCTGTGGATATATATAAGCCAATGCAGCTTGTGGTAGAGCTGCATGGCCCCACTAGGGGGCGGGTAATTCTGCGCCAATAAGATAAACTCTCTGAATTGACTTATTAATATGCACAATAATGTTAATGGCAGGGGTGGGAGACCAAAGGCCTGGCAATTAGGCCTCTTTTTGCCAACCCTGGGCGACACCTAGACCTGCCTTAAGGAAAATCTACCCGATCTCTCCATAAAGATCAGGAGATTCTCCCACTCAATTTCTTTTAATTTATCTTCCCTAATAATACTAACACCATGCGTATTTAACCTAAGTAGGCTGAATGCAGGACATTTTAACAGAAAGGAAGTAAGGCTGACTGCTCTGAAGGAAATTGGGCTAGTGTAGTCTCTCTTCCCAAACTATGACTTGACCTGTAGCCACTCCTCCAGAAGCAATTGTAACTCGAACCACGTCATCCCCGAATGACTCCCTTATTACGGTGGCTTCGTCCTTGGTAGCCGATCTAAGTGGATCGGTGTGCCTGACGATAACCTGTAGTCCCGTTGCCTCTTTTTTCGCAGCATCACTGTAACTAACAATAGGCTGCTCAGACTCCTTTTTCATCCTTCTGGTGGCAGGAGTAGTTTCAGGTGGAGTCTCATTCTTACTCGTAGGTAATATGTTCTGAAGACTGGTCTTCATGTATGCTCACCCTAGTCAGGTCTCAATGCCAGTGCTTTTCTGACTACTCCTCCGATCCCTAATTGGTCAGGCTGGCAAGTTTTGTCTCCTTTGCTCTTTCGCTTTATTGGCTCGTGCTTTGCTAGGCCTCAATGGTTCCTCGATACTATACATGACCTGATTTCCTTGGCCCTGTTGATGAGCTCTCGTCTCGCGCTCCGACCGCCTCGTTCAATCCTTACGGATCGATCGCCCTTGGCGTTCAATCCTTACGGACCGATCGCCCTTGGCGTTCAATCCTTACGGATCGATCGCCCTTGGCGATCGATCCTCAGAGACAGCCAATTGTCTCTCAGATTCCACACCTTCTGCTACAAGTGGGGTGGGGAGCTCCTCTAAAGGTTGCCCTTTTCCACATCATTCTCTTTTACTTCCATCATTAAGTAGAAAAGTAAAAATTGTCTATCGTTGGGAAAAAGGGAATGAGACGACAGACATGAGTTAGGTAAGGAAGGGTCAAGGTGAGTGGGTCTAGAACGTCTGTATTGTTTTTGAGTGAATGTACATATAGGTTTGTCCCTTCTACCCCCCCCGCAATTCCCGCACATCTTTTCGACGACGAGCCTGCTCCCCGACACATGCTTCAGGGTCCCGTCCAGTCGCCAATTGACACTACAGCACATATCGAGATTACACACCAGCTGACCAGGGCTGTCTCCTATGCTGGCTAAGCAAGAATGCTTAGGCCGCCCTACTGGCGGCCTAGGAGTGTGAACCCAGTTTTGACTCTGTACCCTCTTAGTCAACCCTTGCGCGAAGAAAAACGAGGAGATCCAGTTCATTGACATGTGCAGTGTACTGTGTGTAGGATAGGTGTGGTGATGAGTTAGGGGAGAAGTAGGGCGCTATTCCTTTCAGTTGCACACCTCAACATTCCCCCAACTGGGTTGGTTCGAGACCCCTTACTGGTTATTCAGGGCTGCCTTGATAGCAAACAGATCGTAAAGGGTCTTCCACTACCCACCAGCAGTGGACCGATAGCCTCCCAAGCCCCGGGATGCTAAAAGTAAAGAATAGTAATGAGAAAATTCGATCTCGATAATTTGATGGATTTATATGTTTTGAGGTCCCCAAACTCCTTTTTTTACTTTCTTTATGACGTTTATGTGCATGTGGATGTGTGTGTATCCAGGATAAGTTTGTGGGCACGCTACATTTGATGGATCAAATTCATATTTTACACAAAAATGGGTCCTATGGTGTAAATGTGCCCTATTGTTTTTGTAAAATTATTGCACGATAGGAAAGTCATTTTTTTTTGGCGAAAATGCGTTGTAGACATTTTTTCCTCCTAGGCTACTAACTTTCGAATGTTGAAATTTTAGATTATGAAAATTATACCTGCTATGTGCGATCAAAGTTTCAGATTTTGTTTTAAAAAGCAAAAAGCATTTTTTGCAATAAAATGTAAAAGTTTTGACTAATGATTGATTTAGAGAGTTTTTGGAGACAATACAGATTACACCGTTTGGCGGATCGTGATCAAATAATACCCAAAACTGGAATCTTAATAGGTGAGCAGAATACTTTTTTTTTCAAATTACATGGGCGAAGTGGGAGTTTTGATGTACGTATCATGTATGGTATTTCAGAAATTTCTTTTATGCTAAACGTCTATATAAATATGACATTTTGTTACAAACTCTACATGAAATTTGTATCCTACGAAACAAATTTCGAGAAATTCTAATGCATTAAGCAATAAAGCTATAAAAACTGGAAACCCAACATGGAGTAATAGACTGATTACATACTGTACTTGTTGCATGTTTTTACATTGACTAAAAGATTTGATATGTACAAACAATAAAATACTTAAAACTAGATATACAAGTAAACTACAAAGAACAGTATATTTTGATGTTCTCTGGGTGAAGGATGTGTCTAGTAAGAGTCTTGCCAGTTACAATATACCAGGGTTATTCACAAAGTAAGGAACACTTTGAAATTAAAAAATAACTAAATATAACTGGAAGAGCGACTAAAATATTTTTTTCAACACAGTAACCAAACAAATTTTATATTTGTATTTTAACCAAACCACAAGGCACTTATCAAAGCGGTGGACAAGTTTTGACATTTCTTCGCCTTACAATTCTGCCCCCTGCAATCTCAGCCACTCACTGACGCGCACCCGGAGTTCATCAGAGTTGTCAAAGTGCTGTATTGCTAGCCAGGTCTCCATTCTTACGAACAAGTGCAAGGTTGGGACTATGGGCAGATGAGGGAAAACCTCCCATTGGAATGAATTAAGGAGATTTTGGCTGTGGTTTGCCGTGTGAGGTCGGGCATTGTCATGGAAAACCAAAAGTTTGGACGTCAATTTCCTTGGCGCTTGTTTTGAACTGCTAGCCTAAGGTTGCGCAAAGTTTCTAATCAAGCGCAAAGCGAGCAGTTCAAAACAAACGCCGAGGAAAGTTGAGGTCAAAAATTTTGTTTTTCTATGACACTGCCCGACCAAACACAGCAAACCGCACCCAAGAATTTCTTAACTTATTCCAATGAGAGGTTTCCCCTGATCCGCCTTACAGTACCGACCTTGCACAAGTGACTTTCACTTGCTGTCAAGAATGAAGACCTACTGCAACCTACTGCTTTGACGACGACGACGAGCTCTGGGTGCGCTTCAGTGAGTGGTTGAGATCGCAGATGGCAGAATTATATGACGAAGGAATTTCAAAGCTTGTTATCATTGACTTCTTACATTCTCCATCGCTATTATAAGTATCCCCGTTTGTTTACTTGACTATGTAAAACAATAGTACTTTAGTCAGATGTTTCAGATGTATATAATATTTATTTGTTGTACTTATTTTTTAATTTCAAAACGTTTCTTACTTTGTGATTAGCCCTCGTATCTCAATATTGTACCCTTCAAAATGTCTTAATTGTCTGACATATATTCTTTTTGCTTAAGAACTCCAATATTATTGGTTAATACCGATGCTGGGAAAGGTTCTTTCTCATTCTTTATGACAATACGGCTGCGAAGCCAGCTATCGGGAGAGTCTATAAACTTATAATTTATTAGTCGACATTTTCAAGCTATGAATATTTCATGAACTTACAATTTTAGGCGAATAACACTACATTAAGAATAAAAAACAAATTCTCTATCTATAGTACCATGAGAAGTTTTAAGAAAATAAGCATCTTCATCGGGGACAACATACCCACAATAAGGAAAAACAAAAGAATAAGGTCCTACAATTTTTGTGAACAAAACAGAAAAACCTGTTTAAACAATCCAGGATTTATCAAATAAATTTTAAATTTTATCCTGAGATCAACAAATGCAGGATAAAAGAATTACCCTGAACTTCTTTGTTATAGAAAGAGCTATAACAAATTGTTAACATTGATAACAATTGATAACAAGGTGTTAATGACACCTTGCAAAATCCAGCAACTTCAAAATGGATTAATGCAATCTTAACGCAAATAATAATGAGTGTAAGTATAGGATTTTATAGGGGTCGCCGATATGACCACAAATGGTTACCTGGATTAGAAGCTTCCTGATTTCAAGACAGGGTCTACAATATGGGTATATTGAGGATACAATAATTAATAATGTACCAGTAAAAGTAAGTTAATTCTCCTGTGGGTACCTGGAAACAAGAGAATACAGACGAATGAGGCAGTAAACAGTTGGAGCAATTAATGAATGGATGAAGAAGAAGTCAGAAAAAGGAGGGTTCAACAACAGGTTCTAATTTGCCTTTAAAAAAAAACTCATTCTAGCTGAACTTTCATTTGTAAAAAAAACTATATCTTCAAAGGAAGAATTTATAAATTATGTAGAATATCTAAGCGCAATATGTCTTTTTAACTACTGCTTGTAGAAACTGCATTTAACATCATACATGTAGACTCTGGAAGAGGTGGAAACTATTGATCGCATTCCCACATTCTATCTGAATTTGAGGAATTCGTTTTAAATATGATGAATATGTTCGGTAAACTATACTTAAACTCAATAGAATTGGTAGATAATTCTTTATGGAAGTTTTGAAGTTTAATAAACAAGTTAAAATTTAAAGCTGATTTTAAAACTGATGATAAAGAAATTAAACCTAAATATAGATTCATTTAATGTAATTAGCTAAATACTTTTTATTGAAATTACATGGACGGAAACAGGAGTTTTGGTACATTTTATGATTTCAGAAAATTATTTTACCTTAAATGGATATGAATAGAGAAATGCAATTTTGTCAAAAAAATTAACTTAATAATAGTAAACTATAAAAAAAAAAAATTCAATACATTTTGATTATCGAAAATGGCAGGATGTCTACAAAAACTGAAAACTGAACTTGGAGTAATGAAAAACCTGCCGTACTTTTGGATTTGTTTACATTCACTAGAGAATTTTTATACAAACATCTCGTCAAACTGAATTATTATTTAAATGTTAATAAAATAAATTTCCTATTTTAGTAACTTGCGAAGAGATCTATCTACAACATAAAACTGTAAATGCAAATGGAAATCAACCGTATATATAATAATTACTTTACTAGAAGTAAAGTATAGCGATGATTAAAGATTACAAGGTCTCAAGATTATGACGGATTACATCTTTTGAGGTTTCTAAGGTCCTTTTTTTTGATGATTGTAGGATGGTACGTGTAGATGGTTGGGTGGGCATCAGCAACATTGTGAGCACATACCACTCCAGAATTTTTTTTAAAGACTGAATATATTTAACGTTAAGGAAAGAACGTCAAAACATTAAGAAAAGAAATAAATTATATTAAAATAAAACTCATTATGGTACGAAACAGAATTTACAAAAATTTACAAAGAATTACAATCAACCTCACATAAAATAGTCTTATATTTTGATCACAACATACACACCATTGTGTTCAGTTAACAATTTATTAAAGCCTTTTAGATCTAATAAAATTACAAGATTTTTAAGATATCATATAAAAACTATTAATGATTGAGTAATCTTTAGGTAGAGGTATAAACATAATAAATTCTAGCTGTAAAATTATTCAACTACACATAAAAAAAAATGTATTCCCTGTAAAATGTTATTCCTTTAGCACAGTACATATAAAGAGTATTTTTGTGCAAATAATAAATTATCAGTTTAACATAAAATCGTAAGAGTATTCACAATCACAAAAGAATATAACAGTTGGTACACATACGCATTCATGCCAGGAATGATTTTATATATTAGAAAAGAAAAAACTGCTTTACATGGCTATCTATTCCCATTTACAACATTTAGACAAGGCACATAATTTATTTATATTGTTTTTAAAATAATTATTGTTATATAAAACCATTTCCATGCATCTTTATTTAATATTATAATTAAAAGATATAAAAATAAGAGAGCCTAAGATGAACATGTTTTTCATATACACTTGATATCCCAACGGCGAAATAACAAAGTAAGCCAAAATTGGACACAAATTTCTTTGCTCAGAAAACTCTGACCTCTCAACCTTTCAGGTTGAGAGAAAGCAATCGAAATTCTTTTAGTAACAAAAAATAATAGCTTGCATTGCATTTAATTTAGTTGAAACAATAAGAAAAGTTAATTGAAAGTATTTCCTTTTACATTGAAACTAGACGCGGATAAGATATTTTATGTCTTATAAAAACGCGATCAAATATTAAAGCTTTTTATATGGAAAACAATCTTAACACTAATAAATATGTAATTAAAACATTGGATATAAAATTTATTAATTGTACTTGTATTGAATTACAAAAATTATTACTTTAATACTAATTTGGGCATGAATCACTTCAATTAAAACTTCTTATACAGAGAAATTAAGTTTCTCCATAAATGTCCAACTGCAAATAAAAATATATCGACCTTCATATTCAGTTTTTTTTTTCAAATATAATAAATTTTACAGTTAGCAAACTTTAATTTAAATACCAGAACAAAGGAATGTGAATATCAAGTACTTAAAGTTTTGATGTTTAAAACGCCAATATGTAAATAACGAATTTAAACAATCCTCTATGGAAACCACGACACCTTTTAGATATAATTCATACAGGATAAATTTTCTTTTAAATCTTGATCACAGAATTATATTACTAAATATTATCTTACTTTAAAAAAGAAAAAAATAAAAAAAAATATTCAAGACTTTTCTTGAAAGAATATTGAAATAAAATATTATAAGCATTAAGTACACATTATTTTCAAGTGCATCTGCTACCCACATTATAAATTACTCTACAATAATAACGTTAGCAACAAATAAATAATACCAAAAGGGGAGCTTAAACAGTAATAATTACTGAATATCTTGCTATTAATAAGTATAGCACAGTTGTTAATAAATGCATGGAAAGTTACTTCATGTTAACTTTATGATTATTAGAATGAATGTTTTATTTTTAATATAAAAAAATCATCAAGCCAATGTAGTTTGACTTTGGTTGTTACGCTAGAGAGGTAAACAGTAGGGTCCTTTTTGCGTTCTTTTTATTTACTTTAGTATATATATATATAAATGAAATAAATAAACGATCCAAACAGGACAAATAAATAACTAAAAAAAAACAGCACATAAAGAACGAAAACACTTACTAGTATCAATATTTTGAAAGGAAATTCGTCATCAGGAGGAGACTAGAAGGGAAGAAGAAGAGGTACGTTCAAGATGGACGGTGGAAAGTATAAGTTACTTCTAGTCTCCTTCTGACGACGAACTTCGTTTCGAAATATTGATCCTAGTAAGTGTTTTCGTTCTTTATGTTGTTTTTTTTCAGTCATATTCATTAATTCTGGAGCAGTCCTTTTTGAATGTATACAGATTAAAGATATATTCGACTTGATTTTTACATGTTTCTTAATTAGTTTTTCAATCTTTTACGTCAAAATCATTCTTTATAACCTTGACTAGGCCGTGAGTAGTCCAAAATTTCGGAACTGCATGGTGTGTTTTATACATTAAGATAGGAAGTTTATAAATAAATTGTTCACATATTACAGATAACACAAAGTCGAAAATTTGGAATTATAATTTATTTTTGAACTTCCTTTACCTGTTTCTTTCGTTTTTTCATTGTTCAATTGTATATGTATATACGTAAGTTAAAGTTAATACTTAAAAATAAAAAAAATCACTCAATTTTACTATAATATAGGCACCACCAAAATCATCCTCAGAAAGATATTAAAACAAAAGAGAGAAGAATAGTGGAGGGAAACGGTACAGTGACAGTTAGTTACAAAGAGACACCAACTGTAACCAATATCAGGATCTTTAATCGAGAGAAGAAAAAAGTATTAGAAACAATATGAAGAAAGTCAAATATTTGATTAGATCAAACAGAAACGACCAAACTCACGATTACGGTCGTTGAACACCTCTCATTTAGGAAACCTCTCAATATAAGAAATTTGTTTTCTCAGATATCTGTTAGAGCTTCTAGGCCGAGTGGGTTTGGTCCTATAGCGGGAGAAAAAGGAATGCGAACGCCGATTTCGCCCAATTACTAATCCTGAGTCTTCCTTCTCCATTTCCTGGCGATACCTGTTCTGAATATAGAACAGCATTCTTTATTCTTAGATTGAGCAGCATCCTGTTCCTTCAAATAGTCCCTACACCTCTAAGAACTGTGTTTACCAATTGGAATGTATTTCATACCGGTTCTTGCATTGGTCTCTGCTCTATCACGCATATCATAATGAATGAATGGCCAAGAGCTGCCGATGGACAAAGGGGGCCAGGTTAGCCCAGTGCCAACGTGCTTGGCCCGGCTCTGAACTGGTAGATCCGGTGTTCATATCCACTCTGGTCCTCGATTTCCTTGTGGTTTTTGATTTTATTGATTGCATCACGTGTCTAATTGTGATTTTTCTGCATATATATATATATATATATATATATATATATGATCAAACCACAATATGAAATAGGAAAACAAGACTAAGATCTTTCAACCGTAACAAGCGGTTTTCGTCAGAGTCAAAAACCCAACTGAGTTACTCTGAAATGTATATATATAAACTAAATCCACAGGAAGAACACACATAAAAAAATATCACAAAATCTCGCTACATTTCGATTGCCTCGTCATGAAGTAGAATAATTTTAGTTGCTTCGCAGACAAGTGATGAATGATGTGAAAAATCTCATTGAATAGACACTGAATCACTGTAGCCAATTTTCGGAGGGAGGAGAGACAAGGATACATAAAATAAAATAACAATAATAATAAAACAAATAATAACAATAATAAATAAATAATGAATAAAAACATTTAAATAGGTAGGAAATATTAAAAATTAGGAAAAAACGAATTAGAAATGGAAAATAAATAAGCAATCAAAATTGTTTGAAAAGATTAAATAAAAAGAACCATTAACAATTGTCGTTAAACCCAGGAGCAGATCTGTCTCCCAGGAAACTTCAGGAGTGCTTCTTCTGGAGCTCTTAAAATGACACTGGTGTTGGAATCAGGAATCTGCTAACAGATTCTGTGCTTACCGACAGAAGATCTGTGATTATTTATATGCAAGCTCAGGTTGGTGGAAGCTAAACCCACATACAAAGTATTACACTGGGTGAAGTCCAATAGGTAAAAGCAGTTCCAAGAAGTATACGAGGTTTTGTGAGGAATAGGGTAGGAGTGATTGCTAAGGAAGGAAGTATAGGCAGTAACAGGATTGATAATAAGGCAAATAAGATAGTCATGGCGCCCGCATTAACCATACTACTAGCAGTATAAGGAGGCTTTGGAGAAGATAGATGTGAAAGATAATCTGAGATTAGGAGGTTTGCGGTAGGAGACAGACGCCTATCTTCTTCTATCTCCCAGAAGATAGAGGACGATAAAATATAGGGGAAAATTCCTTGATAACTGTGCACAGCCTATGAGTAGAAGGAAAATAAGTAATAATAATAAAAGTAGTATCACCGCGATCCCTCCTAGGACCAGAACTATGACGGACATCAGCAGGGACTGCCATCCTTGTTTGAAGAAAATTTAGACCCAAAACAATTCCAACAGCAATTTTTGAACAGAAACAGCTCACAGGTATATGCTACATCCTTTGTTCCAAACTAAAACTATTTTTATTTAACCTGTTCCCTCTGGCACATTACCTTTATTCTATTCTGCGTACGAATGAAATACTATAGCAGGTAAAATTTTGAGGTATAATTATTCCTTAATTAATAACTATCAAAACCCGTTTTTAGTAACACAAATACGAAACTGAGGAATACAAAAATGTAATTTAACTAAAGCATAGATTTATGACCATTCTTAAAAGCTTCTCTTTTTGACTTCCTTATAACAGAATTAAATTATTTATTGAAGTCAATATTTTTTCCAACTGATAATGTGTTGATAACTGGTGATGCTTAGGTTCTGAATACGTTAAAATCGAAACAGTCGAAAGTTCTAGTATACCAAATGCTTCATTTTAAGGTGTGTACAAATCCCACCATTTAAAAAAACAAGGTGGAATAATCAACTTCACATTTTAATTAATTCATTAAACAGTGATTAGAATTTTTTTTGCTCTGACTACCTTCCACTTTCTTTCCTTACTGTTTAAAAGTAATTAATATAATCTAGAAAATAGTCTAATTCAATTCCAAAATCTTCATTAATGAAACATTTAATAGATGATTCTCGCCTTTAGATATCATTCTTTCTTGTGAATAAAAACCTATCCCAACAGAGCACTACTACTACCTTAAATATCATTACATACTGCAGTTTTCAAACACCGACTAACACATAAAAACAAATTTCTTTTTTCTTTTTACATATAGGAATTAAAACAATACCATAAATACTAAAGTTACTTTCATACCAGGAACACAACCTAAAATTAAAAATGTCAAACATTCATTCCACAATATTTCATACCTGGAAGATCATTTTAACAACAAAAGCTAGGATTTAAAAAATACAGAAGTTACATGTTAGATATATCAATTTTTTCTGCACTTAAATATTATTTTCCAAAAATATAAAATGTGACACACATGGAGTACAGTTAACAAGAAACAAATTATCAACATGTGAATAACGAGTTTTCAATGTACCTAGATCGTCAAAAGATAATTATATATATAAAATTGCACCACTCGGCCACTTCGATGATTATCAAAGCTGACCCAGACAAGGAAATGTGGCTTTTCTGATATAAACACCTATTACATAATGAAAACTATCCATTTAAAGCCAACATTAACTTCATAAATGATGTCAAATAACATTACAAATAATTTGTGATATGAAGTATAACGATATTATGTAATATATTGTAGCAGGAAATATAATAAATATTTGTATTTTGGCGACAAATGCATAAAATAATTCATTTAACATACATAATGAAGAATTCAGAAAAATTAAATATATCTCTAACCTGAATATTCATTCTGTGCTCATAAAATATTTAAGTAAATACCTTGCCACAAAAGAACTACAGAAGAATCATCTCAAGGATCCAAGTACCAACCGTTTCTTCTAATGACTTAAACAAGTGGATTACGTTTTCTTCCATGCAATAAAGAAAACCAAATTTTTAAATTAATATATTCTATTCAATGTAACATTGTTAATTAGGGTCTAACTGAACTTATAATCAGCAATTATCACAGCATGATTGAGAATAAATGTACAATATACCAGATATTTTTTTAAAATACAACAAACGAATAGATCTAATGTTTTACACGTTGGCAATCATTTTGTCATAAATATTAAATTTTCGTAAGAAAAAAATAAAAAAAGGGTTCACAAAAACTTACTACTAATTTCGACTACGTCGTCATCAGGAAGAAATTCATGAGACTAAACTCTCTCTCATTCAAAAGGCACTCAATCAGTGTAGTCAATTTACGGAGGGAGAGGAAACAGGGATGAATAAAATAAATAATAACAAAAGTAGAGAAAAACAAATTTAAAAACTAAGCAAATATAAAAATTAATAAAAAACTAATTAAGTCCTTCAAAGTAAATAATTTTGTTTAAAATTAATAAATAAATAATAAAGAACAATTAACGATTGAGGTTATGCCCAGGAGCAGGTCTACCTCCTAAATAAGTGCTTCTTCTGAAGCTCACAAAGCCATATCAGCGTTGGGATCAGGAATCTACCTAAGAACTTGTACACGGATACAGTCACTAAAATTGAACCATGAGAACTGGTATAAACGTCAACGGGAAGGTCACTGCACTTAACAACGGGGTCTTTGCTCTTACCAACGGAGGACCAGTGATTATTCATACAAAAGCTTAGCTTTTCTGCTAGTTATAGAATAGGTGTGATTACTATCCATTTAATAAAGGAGTTGTACCATTCAATTTGTAAATTAAATCTATGTTTTAAATCAAAATACCCGTAGTTACTCATTAAAATATTTATTAGTCGGAATTAGTAATTTTTGCAGACATTTTCCAGTAAGTTGGTTTTTGATAGTTGATAAATTACATAGCAATGATTTAATCTTGAAAATAAACTTGCATCGATCCAGCAAATTAGAACTAAATCTCTTCATTCAATTTTATAATTTTATTTTAAAATAGTTATTGTTCTTTGGTTTTTCATAGATTTAGAAATACGGTCAGAATAATTAGAGAATATTTATATTATGGTTCTATAAAGTAAAACATTTAGACATGACTAAATGTTTCTTTCATCTAGATACCTATTACTAAATTAGCAAAAAAACAACTCCCATAAGTTAATATATATATATATTACTTCGTTATTACGTGCATAACTACAACTATAAACAAGAGGAGATGTATACATTTCTTTAATTTTTTATCATCAAATAAAAAGTGTGTCACTTTGGCAGACTTATCATTCATTGTTGACAATTAATACGACATTTTCATTTATAAAATACTATTTTATACATTTCAAATATGACTCCATAGCCAACTTAATAGCTATACGATTTCATTAACTAGAAACATTTCATTCAAATCTTCTCTTATAAAAAATAAGATTATTTTGACACTTTTAGTATGGGTACCATATTATGTTTCGTTATTCCATAATTTTTAATTTCATTTGCTCACTACATTAAATATTCCGGGGTTCAATACCCACTCTGTCCCTCAATTTATTCACGCGGGAGACGAATAAATCTAAACACGTCGTCCCTCGGAGAGGACTTTAGAACTCCAATGTAATAAGTCTTCTTTTTGTTGTATCACAAAGGGCCAATGTTTAGCTATGTGTGTTCCCTTGTAAGGGGGACTGCTACAGCAACCTAACCTAACCCGTAGATATATATGAGTGTTTGTGTGTATGTGTGAATGAGCAGGTAGCAGTGAAAGACCTACTCGATACTCTAAAACAATCAATGTTACGATAGGCAAGGATTTTCAGAGGTTTTTGGTATCATAAGAAGAGAAAACGATGCACTTTCTTTTAGCTTAAGCGGAATGCTCTTAAAATTAGTGAAAGATGTCTAAAGCAGAAAGGTCTTGATATAAAACCAACTAAAACGGTCCTTAAACTCTTCTGAAGAGTTATTTTTTTTCTGAGAAAAAAAATAGGTTTCTGATACTTCATAAAAAAATACTTAACTAAAACTCTCAAAGGTATAGAAACACCTTGGAGTCTCTTTAGATAAAAGACTAAATTGGAAAAGTCATGAAACGAATATACTGGCTAAGATCACAAATGCAAAGTTCTGATGTAAGAATTTCTTTCGTATGATGGGGTCTAAACCTCAATGATACACTTTGTCTCTACACTTCTGTAGTGTAGTATATTACATGAATCAGTAGTGGGGCATCCAAAGGTAAACGAAAAAAGTACTCAAATTATCCTTATTAAACTACAAAGACAAGCATTGTTAGAGATTACAGGATCAATGACTATCTACCATACATCCACCATAGAAAAGTTTTAATCTTCTCTGTTTTAGATATTTTTATCACAAGAGAGGAAATGTGCTCTCTATTGAGGGTGGTATGAAATGGAAACTCAACTATGGAAGATATAATTTTAAAAAATATAATAGATCAAAACATTATATTTTGGTTTAAATATTATATTGCCAGATACAATCAATGCCCCTCAAAGAACATGTTAAGAGAGTTTCAAAGTGATCACGAAGGATTGTTTGGGTAGAAAGCTTCCTGATTTCGAGATAGGGAATTATCTGATACATTGAGGGGTCAAAAATTTATGAGAAAATCGGATGGGGAGTAAAGGATTTTACATTTCGTACCGACACATATATTAATATTATTTTATAAGATAATCATGTTTGAAGCCCATTAACATGTTTTCAACTCAAAATTAGAGTGCAAATGTCTTGTATCAAGATATTCCCACTTCTAGACACAGTAGAATGAAGTAGCGCACCGGTTGACATAGGTTGGAGGCAAGTAATTTTCTGTGACCCAAAATCTTTTTGCACAGCATTCTCAGCTTTGTGAAGGATGAAATCAACGAATCGATGTAGACGAAAGCAGATAAAAGGTGACTAAAACAACTAGGTCTAATTTATTTTAAAAAGCCCATGAACTTAAATTTGTATAGAAAAGAATAAATCTTCAAAGAAAGGATTTAAAAATACATGTGGAATATCAAACCGGACATGGTCTTCTTCTTAACTGCCACTTATGCAAGCTGAAAAGTATATCAAACGAGGAATGCAGACTCTGTCTGGAAGAGACGGAATTCTCTGAGTCCGAGGCAATTGACTAAAAGAGGTTAACGATTTTTGGCAAATAATACCTAAATCCAATGGAAATGAGATACACTTCTCAATGGACAATTCTAAAATTTATTGAAAACATTAAAATTGAAACTTGCTTTTAGAAATGACAAAGGGGAGCACAATTATAGGCAGATATATGAGAATCAGACTCTGATATACGATTCCGATGAGAATTAATCAGCCTCTCATTAATAATAATTATTGCGATAAAAGTAAATAAAAAGAAGTACAGACCACCTGTTATGCTTCCACTAGTACCACGTGTCCGTAAGAACTGCATAAATGGCAACAGGAAGGTCACTGCGCTTACAAAAGAACTGTGATTATTCATATGCAAGTTTAGCCTGGTGAAAGCTAACCTCACATAACAAACATTACACTGAGTGCAATCCAATCTGTAAAAGCAGTTGCAAGAAATACAGAAGGTTTCGTGGGTAGGTGTGTTGCTAGGAAGGAACAGGATTGATGATAGGGCAATAACGATAAGACAGCCACGACCGTCCACATTGAACCATACTTCAGTAGTTTTGGGAGGATTTGGAGAAACTTTGTTTTTAAATCTGTTTTTCATGATTTTTGCTATTATATATTTTATATTTTCTTGTCTTCCCTCCCTCTGTAGGTTAACTACAATGATGGAGTGGCTTTGGAATAAAACAGATTCCAGTCCTCGTTTATCTTCGGACAAACAGTTCACATCGTTCTACCTGGTGACGACGCAGCAGTGAAAATATAGCAGTGAGTTTTTGTGATCTCTTGTGTGTGTTTTCATTCTATCTATTTAGTTTATCGAACCGCTTTAAAAAATTGCTTATACATAAAATATATATAAGAATATATATTATATATAGGAAATAAAAAACAATGAGCTATTACATTTAGAGGTTTAAAATAAGTATGCACCTAAACACGAACATTAATTACAGAAATTCAGCTTGGACAATAGATGAATTTGTATTTAGAAAGTATAAATAAAACCGAAATATCCAGTTTGAAAATTTGATTTCAACCTGGAAAATTGACCCATTCCTGATATATTTGATTCAATTATATAGTCGATACTTCTGAAGATTTTGCATATATATATATATATATATATATATATATACGTTTCAGAGTAACTCTAGATACACAGTAAATAGAGAAACACACATTATCTAATTTTCGGTTTAGCAGTCATCAAGAGAGAAGAGAGAGGGACGCCAAGCGCACTTACGAAGTGACGGTTGGAGACCAACAGTGTTGTCACACGCGTGCCCAGTACAAGGGAAGTAAGAAAAATAAACTAAGAACAAGTGAAGAAAGTGAAAAACTGAACAATAATAAAGTATGGAAATGAGGATATGTGAATATTGAAAATATAAATTAATTATTAGATAAAATTAATAAAAACTTAAATTGTATAACAATAAAATGAAAGGTTATGTTAAAAATACTTTTACAGGTAGCCGGAACACAATAAAATAAATAAATACAAAATTAAATCAGAAAAAAAAATAATAAAATTTAAAAAATATATAAAGACAATAATAACATTAACAATATATACAGGAATAATATATACATTAATAAAATAAAATAAAAAAAGTCTAACCCTTTTAAACAGGTTTATCTTTTTAAGTTTAGCCCTGGTATACAACGCCCATATTTGGTTTTTGATGTCGCGTTATACACCAGGGTTAAACTTGAAGAGATATTAACTTATTCATAAGTGTCGGAGTTTTTTTTTATAAATATTATTTATTGTTTTTATATATTTTTATTATTATTGTCTCTTATTATTATTACGTTGGGGAATAATTTCGTAGCTTTTTTAAGTTTTTTTTCTGTTTTAAAACAATTATGCTGCAAAAAAAGTGTATGGTATTCATTCGATAGAGCTCTTTCTGTTTTAAAAAACTGTGTTAATTACTTTTTAAGCTTAGAATTGGAATAACCAGGAGGTAAAAATCAACAGTTTCGACACCTGCTCTTCTTCGCTTTTCATTGAAAAATAGCTGCTGAAGCAGCCTGAAACATTTGCAAAGTGTAAAAATGGTGATTTCGACATCAACGATTTTGAAGGAGAAAAGTCACCAAACAAGTCGTGAATTGCCCGAAAAAATGAACTGGGATCATAAAACAGTTCTCAATCACCTTCATTCACTTGGATTTCCCGAAAAATTAGGAACTCTGGTGCTTAACGAAAACAAAGAAAATGACCTTCTAATTATCTCTCAACATCTCACCCGCCATCTAGCAACATACGGTCATAAACAATGGTTTTTATACCGAATCGTCACGGGAGATGAGAAATGGTGCCTATACATAAATATGAAGGAAAGAAACGAGTGGGTTACTCCAGAAGATACCTAAAGTTGAGAGTCAAGCCTGACCACTATCCAAAGAAGACCATGATCTGCGTTTGGTAGGACTGGGTGGTGTACTGGGAAATGCTCGAAAGGCATGCCACGGTCACCTAGAAACTAGCTCAACTACACTGAGTGAAAGAGGCTATGCAACAGAAAGACCCCATTGAAAGGCCAAACCACACTCCTTCTCCGCAATGCCAGGCCCTATGTTACACAAGTTGTCACAGCCGCACTACTTTATCAGCTCGAATGAGAGGTCCTTCACCACCCGCCGTATTCTCTAGAGCTGACACCGACGGATTGCTATATTTTCCGCTCCCTCTCGAACTATATGAGTGGTGTAATTTCTGAAAATGAAAACCTTAAAAACTGACTCAACAACTTACTCTGCACAAGACTGGGCGATTTTTGGCGGAACAGCATCGCAAAATGGTCGTAAGGTGGGAGGAGATCGTAAACAGCAACGGCAAATACATGATCAATTAATTGATTGTTATTACTAATGATTTTCTTTAAATAAAAGTCTTTGATAAAAACGCTACAAACTCATTCCCCAACCCAATCTATATTTTTTAAATTTTATTATTCCTGATTTTATTTTTTTTATCTGATTAAATTTTTTATTTATTTATTAATTATTGTGTCCTGGCAACCTTTAATAGTATTTTTAACTAAACTTTGTCTATTATTATTTATACAACTTAAGTTTTTATTAATTTTAACTTAATAATTAATTTAATATTTTTCACAATTTAATTAATTTAATATTTTCTCAATATTCATAGTTCCCCATTTACATACTTTATCATTGTTCAGTTTTTCACTTTCTTCACTTGCTCTTAGTTTATTTTTCTTACTTCAATAGTACCGGGCATGCGTGTGACAACACTGTTGGTCTCCAACCATCACTTCGTAAGTGCGCTTGACATCTCTATCTGTTCTCTCCTGATGACAGTTAAACGGAAAATTAGATAATGTAAGTGTTTTTCTATTTACTGATGATAATAATTTTCAATTACTTGATGATAATGTACATATATATATATATATATATATATTTTCAAATATTACACATCGGTGTTTAAACCACAGAAATAATTTCTCTACTGGAACTACGTTGTTTAAACGTTGCACGTATTTATTGTTAAATCTTGTTGGTAGCGGACCCTCGTTTAAACATCTCAACGGCAGTCTCAGTATGTATTCTACTTGCAATCTATCTGAAATCAGGAAATCATTTAAATGAAAGCTAACCAAGCGTCTCACGAATGTACGATGTTTCGATTACGTTATCTATCTATAGTCACACTAATGCTTGAATACAGAATAGAGTATGAAGTAAACAGGATGAAGAGAGGGCGAGATTAAAAAGAAGGCAAAAGATGCATTAATATTAGTCACTGCTATGACATCTATACCCAATATCAGTATTTGTTCTCAATTATAAAGTGTTTTATGTAGGAAATAATGATAGTCTAACAATTAGGGAAAAACCTTTTCGTCTTAATAAAAAGTTTGCAGGTTAATTTTTCAGGAATTTTTAGGTGGCGATGGTCATATTAAAGTTGAAGGACTTAACAATGAATATCTCTGAACTATTTTCACCCTGGAGAGACGAATTCTGTGATTTTCTTCATGTTTTTATATATAAATACGCCCTTATATATGACATTACTAGACAGGAGTTTCAGGGAAACCTGGTCTGTATAGCTCTCTGACCCCACGATAAACCTTCACCATGTCGAGGTAGGAGGGGCTTAACATACGTGGGTGGTTGTTAACTCATGGTGATGACTAAGAAAGGCACAATTCGGAAGAGTAATATTACTCAGGGCTGGGGTCTGCAGGTGGTACGTCTTCTCGATTGCCCTAGTTTGTGAGATTATCCATCCTTTCGGCCTTGTGGGACTAACGTCTCTCTAACCCAGACTTCGTTCACACGGTGGTGTCACTAAAGCGGCTTTAGCTCCTCTCTTCGCGTTGGTGTCGGCGGGTAAAAAGTACACTCGATGCTCAGTTGCCACGCCTTCCATATTATTAAGATGTGGTTAACACTAGTCATTGTCAAGACTTCTCTTGCAGAACTTCGTGCAGTGGCAGGGTCCTTTGGTAGGGGTCCGAGGGTGGTAGCTCTTCTAGGTTGCCCTCGTTAGTGAGATTAACAGTCCTTTCGGACTCGTAGAGCTAGTGCCTGTCTTTTCAAAACTTCATTCTCACTGTGGTGGCACTACAGCGGCTTGAGATTCTCTCTTCGGGTTGTCGATCTTGGGCTGGTGTCCCCGGGTGGAAAGTCCACTCGATACTTAATTGGCACAACACCCTTAGTAGTCAGATGTGGTTAACGCCTCTCTCTCTCTCAAGACTTATCTTGCAGAACTTCATGTGGTGGCAGAAGCCTTGGGCTGGGGTGTGTGACTGGTAGGTCTTATCGGTTGCTCTGGTTTATGAGATTACCCGTCCTTCCAGACTCGTGGAGCTAATGCCTGTCTTTTCAAGACTTCATTCTCACTGTGGTAAACTACAGCAGCTTCAGCTCTTCTCTTCGGTTGTCGACCTTGGGATGCTGTATGTATGTGGTTGGAACATCCGCTCGATTATTAGTTGCCACACCACCCTTATTAGTCAGATGTGGTTAACACCAGTCATTGTCGATATTGGGCCTCTGTCCGCGGATGGATAGTCCGCTCCATGCTTAGTTGGCACACCACCGTTATTAGTCAGATGTGGTTAACGCCTGTCTTTGTCTAGTCTTCTCTTACTTAACTTGGTAAGGTGGATGTGCCCTTGGCTGTGAAGGTAGGTCTCCTTGGTTATCATTGGCTGTGAGATTATCAGTCCTTTCGGCCTCGTGGGGCTAACGCCTATCTTTTCCATACTTCTTTCTCACGTTGGTGGCACTACAGAGGCTTTTGTTCTTCTCTTTGGGTTGGAGTCCGAGGGTGGAAAGTACACTCGATGCTTAATTGACACATTACCCTTATTAGTCAGATTGGTTAACACCAGTCATTGTCATTAATTAACACCAGGCTGTTCATTAATGTTATCTATAAAACTTACGTAAGTGGTGTGATTAAATTATGTTAATGGATTAACACAATTAATAAGAACGCATATATGAAAAATATCTGTTCTTATGAAATAATAATAAGAATTTTAATTTTTTAATTATTCCGGATATAGAGCAAACGTTGTATTGTATAAGGAATATAATAGTGCATTATATCTATTATATTATATCTATTTGGACATAGAGCTAGCTAATCCTTCACTCTTTAAAATAATTGTTTTCAAGAGTGCTATTTTCATTTTTTTACTCGTAGAAATAATTTACAGAATTTATTTGTTCGTAATAAATTGTATACACTTTAAACTTTAAATTTTTATTTATTTTGTTTGCAAATGATTTTAATATTTTATTTTGTATAGTAATATTTAGTGTTTAGTGTGGATAACCTGCACGTATTCTATATTCGATTTGTTAGCATGAGACTAACATTGCTGTAATTGGAACAAGTGTTTTACTTCGATTCAGTTCTTTTATTTAATGTTTGCTATATTATATAGTTCCCTGCTAGTGGTGATACAGACCTTGGGTCCCTGAAAGTCTCCACCCCTTGCTACCTTGAGAAGAAGACTCCGTTGGTACGACCTAAGGGTCCTGACGGGAAGTTTTTAAAAATAGGTTCGAAGCCAGCCTCTGCCCCCTCCTCTAATAGGAGGGTTTCTGCAGACAGAAGAGTAATAGCTGGAGGCAAAGAGTCGCCCGTCCTCACTTCCCGGAGGTCGGAGTCGTTCTCTAATGTACTCCCGTTAGAACTACTAAGTTCCCCTGAGGAGATCGATATCGTGGAGGACGAAGATAAGATTTTTGAAGAGTTGTTGGAGGCCGTGAGGACGTCAGAAACTAAGAAGAGGCCGAGGGAGAGCCTTACCAAGATGAGCGTCTCTAAGAAAGGCAAACCGAACTCCCCAGATGATCCAAGTGAAGATAGAGTGCTGTCTCAGGTGGTGGACTTCGATATAAACATCGGTAGGGTCTACTGCCTCCTGGACAGCGCTCTTAAATCCATGTGTTGCCTGAACAAGAACATCAGTGCTTTAGAAAAGAATGAATCTGTGAGTCCCGTAGTTGTTGGGGAATTGAAACAGGTCAGCAAGGAGTTGATTAAGACTACTGATGAGGTTAGGGTGCTCATCGGCTCCGTTAAGGCGAACTTCGAGCAGGTGAGAGGAGGAATTCTCCCTCTTGATTACGAAGAGAACCTTATTAGGAACATGCGAAGCGAATGGATGTGTCTTTGGATGACTTCAAAATGGACCTTCTGAAGATCGTGAAGACTGAGGTCACTTCCTATTTGGAATCTCCCCTCCTCGAAGTAAAGAGGCTAATCATGGAAGCCATTTCGCATTCCAATGCAGACATTGTCGCTGCAGGAAATAGGCTATGCGATCTGGCCTCACAGCAGGCCATGAAGTGTGCTGACAACGAGGGTGTGCGCCCGGGGGAGGTGATTAAGTCTGCCCTTGGGGATATTAAGGAGCAGGTGATTTCCACTGTGAGAAGTGAAATCAGAGGCGTCGGGTCTTCATCTGGGGCGGGGTTAAAACCCTCAGAGAGGAAACCCACATACGCCGAGAAGCTTGGCAAAAGCTCCATAAAGGACTCCCCTGGGCAAGTGTCTCTAGGTGGTCAGCCGTGATACCTGGGCACCATTCCCTCTGGAGAGGAGCCGGCCGATTGGACCCAGGTGATAAAGAGGAGGAGGAAGAAAAAGTCAGCTAAAGCTGTTACCACTGACCCGGCCCTTGGTGAGAATACTCCTGCACCCACGGATGCCAAGATAACCTCTGGGATGCGGTCATTCAGGGAGATTTCTCTCGACCCCAGAGAAAATATAATTGTGGTATCTAAGGAAAATTGTTCAGGAGATGCCTGTAAAGATGATTTGCTGAAGAGTGTTAACCCTCACGAGGTGGGTGCCAGGGTTAATTCTATCAGGGTGACCGGTGATCATAGGGTAATGATCATCGCTGAATCCAAAGAGGAATCTGAAAAGCTAAAGGATTTAATAGCGTCCAGGGGAAGTGGCTTCACTGTTCGCAACATTCTACCAAGGGCTCCAAGGAAACAGGTAAGGAATGTCCTTAAAGATATTAGTTTTAGTGACTTCATGAATCAGGTGCCGTCTGAAAATGGTGATCTGGGGCTTGCCGACGGGGACATCATTCTTCTTTTCAAAATACCGGGACAAGTTGGCAGCTTCTCAACAGTGGTTTGTGTAGTTAAGAAAGAGAAGTTTGCGAAGACCTTTATTTATAAATAAAGGGTTCATAAGACTGCATTGGCAAAAGTGCCCCCACTAGGATTTTTAGGGAACTTAGCCAATGTTATAAATGCATTGGGTTTGGCCACACTGCTCCCAGATGTAGAAACTCTGAATACGTGTGTGGCCAATGTGCCCTAAATCATGTGTCTAGCGCCTGCCCTGATAAGAGCAATATTGGATGCGCCAACTGTAAAAGGGCTAGGCTGTCCTATAATAGTCACTCTGCGTTCAACAAGCTTTGCCCCATAAGGAAAAGAGAAACTGGTATTAACGAACAAAAAGTAGATTATGGCCAAAGTTAATATCTTACAGTGTAACGTCGGCAAATCCCGGTTTGCGACAGCCGAGGTTCTGAATTTTGCTGAAGAGATAGGGGCATCTCTGGTGGCGATCCAGGAGCCTTGGAATTACTCCCCTGACCTGGGTTTGGGTCGTTTGGGTGGCTTGTGTGTGGGCCAAGCCACCGGACCTAAGGCGGCTGTTTTCTGCCTTGACCGGTTATCTTTCTGTACGCTCTCTTGTTCAGGCAAGTATATTGCTGCTTGTTTAGTTGAAGGTTGTGGCCTGAATTTTGTGTTGCTAAGCTTCTATAAAAAGTACTCAATGCCCATGTCGGAAGCCCTGGTGGCCCTGGAAGAAGCACTGATTTCGATTAGTGGCAAAGAGATCCTCGTTATGGCGGACGTAAATGCTCGTCATGTGGCATGGGGCCCGGGCGACTCCAGCGGCGAGGGTGAGAGTGTTCTCTCGCTGCTGTTGAAGCACGGCCTGTATGTTATTAATGATCCTGCCTCCCCGCCAACCTTCGTGGCCCATTCGGGCTCCTTCTGGATAGATATCACTGCCGCTACTTGGGGTATCCACGAGAGGGTGGCGAGCTGGGTCGTTGAGGAGTCGGTTGTTGCTGGCGCCCATAACGCAATTTCGTTAAGCTTAGCAAATAAATTGGGGCCGGTTATCGAGACCGGGAGATTCAGGGTCAGGGGAGTATCTTGGGAGAGCTTTTGTTCTACTCTGTCCCACGAGTTGGATGAGTTTGGGGTCCTTCTTGAGATAAAGGCCATAGTGAGGGATGATATCGATTTCAAATTGGAGGCAATTATAGATATTATGAGACGATCAGCTTGCCTATCAAATGGGTATGTTAATAAGACACGAAGTAAGAAGGTCTCCTGAACTTACTAAGATGCGAACTTCTGTCGCGGCTCTACGCAGAAGATTCCAAAGGACTAAAAACACTGCTGTTCGTAACTGCAGATTTAGAATCTATCTGGAATCTAAAAAGGCATATAAGCAGGCAGTGAGACGTGCAAAAAGGGAGTCCTGGAAAAAGTTCGTAGAGTCCAGCAAGCTATGGGACCTTCCGTATAAGATTGTAGGTAATAAGATCGGTCTAAGGAAGATCGGATGTGAAATCGTGACCGACAGGGGTGCCTTAGTAACTCGTGTGGACAGATTGATGCCTTCGTTGGTGCCTTCTTTCCCCCGGACGAATAATCATCAGAAACTCCGGCTCAGGCTTTGACCAGCCGGATGTGCGATATGCCCATGGCCTTTTCGGATCAGTGTACTTGGAGTTTGGACGTCAGGTGGGCTTTCGATCGTCAAGGCAATTTTAAAGCGCCAGGGCCTGATGGTTTGGCCCCCATCTTCTTCAAGAAGTCCTTCAAGGTAATAAGTCGTTTGCTGCTGAGTATCTTCAGGGATCGTTACGACCATGGCTATTTTCCAGAAATGCTAAAGCTAGGGGAGGTCATAATACTAATGAAGAGCGGGTGTCGCGATCCTGCCCTGACGTTGTCCTACAGACCTGTCACTCTGTTGAACTGCGTCGGTAAAGGATTGGAGGCCTTGATGCTTCCTTTTTTGACCTCCAGGCTTGAAGCTGTTTCAACAGGCCGTCAATTCGGGGCTAGGGCGATGTTTTCTACCAACGACGCTCTATTTGAAATCTATAGGTCTGTTTCTTCTTGTACCGAAAAGTACGTCATGGGCATATTCATAGACATAAGAGGTGCTTTCGATCATGTCTGGAGGCCCGCGATCGTTAGGGAAATCAGAGTAGCTAACGTTAACCCTGGCATCGTCCGTCTGGTCGAGTCCTTTTTTGAGAATAGGAGAGTGGTCGCTAGGCTCGGTAATGCCGCAGTGTCCAGAAGCGTGAAAAGAAGGTGCTCAGGGCTCCGTCCTTGGACCCGTCCTATGGTCCTTTGCCTTTGAGGCTTTTCTCGTGGAGTTGGTAGCCGAAGATTTTATACTCATTGCTTACGTTGATGACTTAGCTGTTTTAATAATGGGTGACTCCAGGGACCAATTAAAATGCAAAGGCAATCGAGCTCTGGAAGTAGTCTCCAATTGGTGCAAGTATACAAAAGTGACCGTATCCATAGACAAATGCTGTGCGGTAATGCTCAAGGGCAAATTTAAAAGACACTGCGGCCCGAGGGTCCACGTCCGGGGGCGGAAGGTTGCACTTGTGACGAAGGTTAAATATTTAGGCGTCCTGATCCATGAATGTCTCTCCTTCATTGAATATGTCAAATATGCTACTTCGAAAGCGGTAGGGCGGTACGCGGCTTTTGGCCTCATATCAAGAGCCACTTGGGGAGTCCGCTTTGGTAAATGCAAGGTGCTATATATGGTCATTTTTAATTCTATTGTTTGTTACGGTGCCCCTTTGTGGGGTCGTTACCTGAAGGCCCACACCTCAGGACTACTTGTGACCTCACAAAGGAGGGCCCTACTGCAGGCCACCAAAGCTTATAGAACCGCCCCAACCCTGGCTGTCCAAATAATCGCTCCTCAGATGCCCCTAGATATTAGTGTGAAGATTATATCGGATAGTTATGCTATCAGGAAAGGGCAACAAAGCGGTGGGCAGGTGGTTCCACTGACCGCTGGACCTTGCAGTTTTTTCCTACTGTAGCATCGAGACTTCAAGCCGGTGACCCTGATTTTGACCATTGGCTGGTTCAGGTGGTCACCGGTCATGGTGACTTTTTGGGATACCTTCACCGATTCAGGAGGGCCGAGGATCCCACCTGCCCATACGGGGGAGCTCAGGAGACTATTTCACATGAACTGGAGGCATGTAGTCTGGATGCTTAATATAGGTTTCAATTGGAAGCTAAGACCGGTTACTATGTCGCCCAGTTATACCCTCAGGCATTCAAGGGCAGGTTCGCTGACACCTTCAAAGAATTTGTATATGACATTGGAAGGAGGAAAAAATCTCGTATCCCTGCTCTAACGTCCTCATTACTTCAGTCTCAGCCCCTAAACATCTCTTCTTCTTGTTTTTAGTTTTGATTTATGTTCTTTGATGTCTGTAGTGGATGCCCACCTCCGCGAGGTCCACCTTGGGCATTCCGGGGATTGCTGGGGGACTGAGCTTTTCTGTTGCATCGCTTGCTTTCCCCGGCGTGGCTAAAGGGCACCACGTAAAAAACATCGACCCGCTCTGCTTTGTTCCATATAATGGTCGGAAGGCTAAATGGTATATGGTAATCAATCAAAACAGGTTAGTGTCCGCGGGTGGATAATCCACTCGTTTTCACACCACCCTTATTTGCCAGATGTGGTTAACACCAGTCATTGCCAAGACTTCTCTTGCAGTGGTTCGTGAGGTGCCAGTGACCTTTGGCTGGGGTCTGAGGATGGTAGGTCTTTTCGGTTGCCCTGATTTGTGAGATTACCCATCCTTTCAGACTCGTGGAGCCATCACCTCTTTTTGCAAGACTTCATTCTCACTGTGGTACACTACAGCTGCTTTAGCTCCACTCTTGGGGTGTCGATATTGGGCCTCTGTCCGCGGATGGATAGTCCGCTCGATGCTTAGTTAGCAACACCACCGTTATTAGTCAGATGTGGTTAACGCCTGTCATTGTCTAGTCTTCTCTTATGTAACTTGGTAAGGTGGAAGTGCCCTTCGCTGTGAAGATAGCCCTCCTCGGTTATCATTGGCTGTGAGATTATCAGTCCTTTCGGCCTCGTGGAGCTAACGCCTATCTTTTCCAGACTTCTTTCTCATGGTGGTGACACTACAGAGGCTTAGCTCCTCTCTTTAGGTTGGAGTCCGAGGGTTGAAATTACACTCGATGCTTAATTGACAGACTACCCTTATTAGTCAGATGTAATTAACACCAGTCATTGTCAAGACTTATCTTACGGAACTTCCTGGGGTGGCCGTGTGCGTTGTCTGGCGTCCACGGCTAGTAGGTCTTCTCGGTTCCATCATCAGTGAGATAACCCGTCTTTTTGTCCTCGTAGAGCTAGCACCTGTGTTTTCAGTCTTCCTTCTCACTGTAGTCTTAAGCTTTTCTCTTGGGGTTGTCGATCTTCGGTTAGTGTCCGCGGGTGGATAGTCCACTCGTTTTCACACCATCCTTATTTGCCAGATGTGGTTAACACCAGTCATTGCCAAGACTTCTCTTGCAGTGGTTCGTGAGGTGCCAGTGACCTTTGGCTGGGGCTGAGGGTGGTAGGTCTTTTCGGTTGCCCTGATTGGTGAGATTACCCATCCTTTCAGACTCGTGGAGCCATCACCTCTTTTTGCAAGACTTCATTCTCACTGTGGTACACTACAGCTGCTTTAGCTCCACTCTTGGGTTGTCGATATTGGACCTCTGTCCGCGGATGGATAGTCCGCTCGATGCTTAGTTAGCAACACCACCGTTATTAGTCTGATGTGGTTAACGCCTGTCATTGTCTAGTCTTCTCTTATGTAACTTGGTAAGGTGGAAGTGCCCTTCGCTGTGAAGATAGCCCTCCTCGGTTATCCTTGGCTGTGAGATTATCAGTCCTTTCGGCCTCGTGGGGCTAACGCCTATCTTTTCCAGACTTCTTTCTCACGGTGGTGACACTACAGAGGCTTAGCTCCTCTCTTTAGGTTGGAGTCCGAGGGTGGAAATTACACTCGATGCTTAATTGACAGACTACCCTTATTAGTCAGATGTGATTAACACCAGTCATTGGCGTAAGACTTATCTTACGGAACTCCCTGGGGTGGCCGTGTGCGTTGTCTGGCGTCCACGGCTAGTAGGTCTTCTTGGTTCCATCATCAGTGAAATAACCCGTCTTTTTGTCCTCGTGGAGCTAGCACCTGTGTTTTCAGACTTCCTTCTTACTGTAGTCTTAAGCTTTTCTCTTGGGGTAGTCGATCTTTGGTTAGTGTCCGCGGGTGGATAGTCCACTCGTTTTCACACCGCCCTTATTTGCCAGAATTGGTTAACACCAGTCATTGCCAAGACTTCTCTTGCAGTGGTTCGTGAGGTATCAGTGACCTTTGGCTGGGGCTGAGGGTGGTCGGTCTTTTCGGTTGCCCTGATTTGTGAGATTACCCATCCTTTCAGACTCGTGGAGCCATCACCTCTTTTTGCAAGACTTCATTCTCACTGTGGTACACTACAGCTTCTTTAGCTCCACTCGTGGGTTGTCGATATTGGCCCTATGTCCGCAGATGGGTGATCCGCTCGATGCTTAGTTGGCAACACCACCGTTATTAGTCTGATGTGATTAACGCCTGTCTTTGTCTAGTCTTCTCTTACGTAGCTTGGTAAGGTGGATGTGCCCTTGGATGAGAAGGTAGGCCTCCTTGATTATCATTGGCTGTGAGATTATCAGTCCTTTCGGCCTCATGGGGCTAACGCCTATCTTTTCCAAACTTCTTTCTCACTGTGGTGGCGCTACAGAGGCTTTAGCACCTCTCTTTGGGTTGGAGTACGAGGGTGGAAGTACACACGATGCTTAGTAGACACACTACCCTTATTAGTCAGATGTGTTTAACACCAGTCATAGTCAAGACTTCTCTTGCAGAGCTTCGTGGAATGTCAGTGACGTTTGGCTGGGGTCTGAATGTGGTCGGTCTTTTCGGTTGCCCTGGTTTGTGCATTAACCGTCCTTTCGGACTCGTGGAGCTAACGCGTTCTTTCCAAGGCTTCATTCTAACAGTGGTACACTCCAGCTGCTTTAGCTCCACTCTTGGGTTGTAGATTTTGGGCCTCTGTCCGCGGATGGATAGTCCGCTCAATGCTTAGTTTGTACACAACCGTTATTAGTCAGATGTGGTTATCGCCTGTCTTTGTCTAGTCTTCTCTTACGTAACTTGGTAAGGTAGATGTGCCCTTGGCTGTGAAGGTAGTCCTCGATTATATTTGCCTGTGAGATTATCAGTCCTGATATCTTCTGAAAATTTTGCATATATATATATACACGTTTCAAAATATTTCTAGATACACAGTAAATAGAGAACACATTCTCTAATTTTCGGTTTAGCAGTCATCAAGAGAGGGACGCTAAGCGCACTTACGAAGTGACGGTTGGAGACCAACAGTGTTGTCACATGCGTGCCCGGTACCAGGGAAGTAAGAAAAATAAACTAAGAACAAATGCAGAGAGGGAAAAACTGAACAATTATAAAGTATGGAAATGAGGGTATGTGAATATTGAAAAAATATTGTGAATAATATTAAATTAATTATTAGATAGAATTAGTAAAAACTTAAATTGTATAGACAATAAAATGAAAAGTTAAGTTAAAAATACTTTTACAGGTAGCTGGAACACAATAAAATAAATAAATACAATATTAAATCAGAAAAATAAAAATAAGAATAAAATTTAAAAAATATATAAAGACAATAATAACAAGAACTATATATACAAAAATAATATGTACACAAATTAAATAAACTAAAAAATGTCTAACCCTTTTAAACAGGTTTATCTTTTTTTGTTTAGACCTGGTTTACATCGCCCATATTTGGTTTTTGAACTCGCGTTATACACCAGGGTTAAACTTAAAGAGATATTAACTTGTTTATAAGTGTCGGAGTTTTTTTTTATACATATTATTTATTGTATATATATTTTTATTATTATTGTCTCTTATTATTATTAGGTTGGGGAATAATGTCGTAGCTTTTTTAAGTTTTTTTTTCTGTTTTAAAACGATTATGCTGCAAAAAAAGTGTATGGTATTCATTCGAAAGAGCTGTTTCTGTTCTAAAAAACTGTGTTAAATTCTTTAAGCTTAAAATTGGAATAACCAGGAGGTAAAAATCAACAGTTTCGACACCTGCTCTTGTTCGCTTTTCATTGAAAAATAGCTGCTGAAGCAGCCTGAAACATTTGCAAAGTCTACTGAGAAGGTGTCATAGGTGAGTCTACCAAACGGAAATAGTTTGCAGTGTAAAAAAATGGTGGTTTCGATATCGACGATTTTGAAGGAGAACGGTCACCAAACAAGTCGTGAATTGCCCGAAAAAATGAACTGGGATCATAAAACAGTTCTCAATCACCTTCATTCACTTGGATTTTCCGAATAATTAGGAACTCTGGTATTTCACGAGCTTAACGAAAACAAAGAAAATGACCTTCTAATCTCAACATCTCACCCGCCATCTAGCAACATACGGTCATAAACAATAGTTTTTATACCGAATCTTCACGGGAGATTAGAAATGGTGCCTATACATAAATATGAAGGAAAGAAACGAGTGGGTTTCTCCAGAAGATACCTAAAGTTGAGAGTCAAGCCTGACCACCATCCAAAGAAGACCATGATCTGCGTTTGGTAGGACTGGGTGGAGTACTGGGAAATGCTCGAAAGGCATGTCACGGTCACCTAGAAGCTCTACATAGCTAAACTACACTGAGTGAAAGAGGCTATGCAACAGAAAGACCCCTTTGACCTTCACCGCAATGCCAGGCCCCATGTTACACAACTTGTCACAGCCGCACTACTAAATCAGCTCGAGTGAGAGGTCCTTGAGAATCCGCCGTATTCTCTAAAACTGACATCGACGGATTACTATATTTTACTCAGTAATATGAGTAATATGTGGTTAACGCCTGTCTTTGTCTAGTCTTCTCTTACGTAACTTGGTAAGGTGAATGTGCCGTGCCCTTGGCTGTGAAGGTAGGCCTCCTCGGTTATCATTGGCTGTGAGATTAGCAGTCCTTTCGGCCTCGTGGGGCTAACGTCTACATTTTCCAGACTTCTTTCTCATGGTGGTGGCACTACAGAGGCTTTAGCTCCTCTCTTTGGCTTGGAATCCGAGGGCGGAAAGTACACTCGATGCTTAGTTGACACAGTACCCTTATTAGTCTGATGTGGTTAACACCAGTCATTGTCAAGATTTCTCTTGCAGAGCTTCGTGGGGTGTCAGTGACCTTTGGCTGGGGTCTGAGGGTGGTAAGTCTTTTCGGTTGCCCTGGTTTGTGAGATTACCCGTCTTTCGGACTCGTGGAGCTAACGCCTGTCTTTCCAAGACTCCATTCTCACTGTGGTACAATACAGCTGCGTTAGCTCCACTCTTGGGTTGTCGATATTGGGCCTCTTCCGCTGATGGATAGTCCCCTCGATGCTTAGTTGGCATTATTAGTTGACCGTTATAAGTCAAATGTGGTTAACGCCTGTCTTTGTCTAGTCTTCTCTTTCGTAACTTGGTAAGGTGGATGTGCCCTTGGCTGTGAAGGTAGGCCTCCTCGGTTATCATTGGCTGTGAGATGATCAGTCCTCGGCCTCGTGGGGCTAACGCCTATCTTTTCAAGACTTCCCTCCCACTGTGGTGGCACTGCATTGGCTTTAGCTCCTGTCTTCGGGTTATGCGTCTTGGGCTGGTGTCCACAGGTGGAAAGTACACTCGATGCTTATTGCCACGCCTTCCTTATTAGTCAGATGTGGTTAACGCTTGCGTTTGTCAAGACTTATCTTGCGGAACTTCGTATGGTGGTAGTATCCTTGCCCTGGGGTCCGCGGGTTAGAGGTTTTCTCGGTTTCCCTTGTCAGTGAGAATACCCGTCCTTTCGGCCTCTTGGATCTAACGACTAACATTTGAAGACTTAATTTTCACTGTGATACCCTAAAGAGGCTTTAGCTTCTCTCTTGGTGTTGTCGACCTTCGGCTGGTGTCCGATGGTGGAAAGTCCACTCGATTTGGTTCACCACCTTATGAGTCAGATGTGGTAACGCCTGCCTTCCTCAAGACTTCTTTGAGTAACTTCGTAAGGTAGCAGTCCCCTTAGCTGGGGTGGTAGCCCTCTCGGTTACCCTGGTCTGTGAGATTGTCCGACCTTTCGGCATTGTGGATCTAACGCCTGTCTTTTCATGACTTCATTTTCACTGTGGTACACTACAGCAGCTTTAGCACTGTAGCAAAAAAGACTTTGCACTAAAAAACATCAACCTTTTCTGCTTTATCATGGTATTGCTAAAAGGCTCAAGTACATGAATAAATCAAAACAGGATAAATCTGTGAGTTACTAGTGAATATTTGTATACCAGATGACCCTTCAGTAGTCCCACCAGGTTTACACATCTGAGTCAATTCTTCATGAGGACAACGTATTTTTCTCATGAGAAATAGACCAACCCAGAAGTATCACCCGGGAACTACTAAAGAGTCATCTGACATGTGCGTAGACTCTACTAATTCGGAGAAGAACCTAGCCCAGACATCTCGATAAATCGGAATGATTATTACTATAAAGCTCGTGAGACGTCTCTTCATCTAATGTCCAAACAAAATGAAGGTGGTTAGGAGAAAAAAGTTCAACTAACATGTGAACTGACCATAACACCTGGTGTTCTGGAGCCCTTAACACCATAAAATCTTCCACTAACCGTCAGATTGCGGATATGTTCCTTATTCTTTCCCAGAATAAAGGAATAAGAGAAAGATTCCTTTCTTATTCACAAAATGAGAAGATTGCATTTAAGAAAAAAGTCACTGAATGATTTTAAGTAAATATACAACTGCAGAACTGTACACATGCTGTTAGCGATGATGAAGCTGAGAAAATCATGGCTCAAAGGAATAGAAAACCGATACTACCGACTTGTAATTATAGTGATACATATCTACTATTTTTAGATGCATGCCCCCTGTTTTATTTCAAACTTGGTCTAAAGCTCTCACACTTGACAGATATCCCTGTCACAATTTATTTTTAAATCATCTCCTGATTTAAGGAATTGCAAGAAAAGTACAGTGAATCAGTCAGAAGATTTAATATTTTCAATTAGTTTAAGACTGTACAGTAAGAATATCATTTATTAAGTAAAGTACCATAAGATTTATGAAAGTAATTAAGACAATCTCTCCTAAACGCACGATGAATTAATTAAAAAATGTGTAACAGGAAGGGCAGGCACAACGGAAAAATAATATTCAATAACGCGAACTTCAAAACAACACATTTCTATTTAACTTTTACTCATTCAACGTACTGAACTTATATACTAGCCTTAAATGGAAACAAAACTTTAAAAGCCTTAGTAAAAAAATCACCTACGACTTCACTAAATCTCAAACCGATTAAAAAACGAAACCTAGTGTAGCACAGGTTTATTCACACAACAACATTAAATAAATTGATATCAGTCAACAAGCCTTTGTACTCTAGGCAAGTAAATCAAGAGACTTATAAATAAAATAAATTATATTAATAAAACAAAAAAAGACACAAAACATTATTTAAACATAATGTTAAGATGTTATTTGGATTTCCAATATATTATTAATATTACGATAAAGCCTCAAACTAGGTTATGGAATAGATAATCAAGAATTTAACATTTCTTTGGATAAGAAGTAATAACAAAATAAAAAAAAAATATAACTACTCATATGTTTACAATTACACACAAGATCATTTTATTTGTTCAGTTCATTTAAAAATAAATTGAAATTAAAATCAAAACTTAAACTGCATTACTATCGATATCACAGGCTACATATAAAAAGAAGAAGTCATTTTCTCTGGTAAGTTTAGAAACAAAGAAAACTTATATAAGAAGGAAGCCAGTCTAAGAAGACGAACATATGAAAAGAAATGAAATATACTAGTACAATTCTTTAGAATAATAAATTACCTATAGACATAATACACAGATTCCAGTTTAAAATTAAATTTGTACTTATGTCAACGAAACTGAAGACGGACTTCTAAAATAGGACGGTTGCAGTAAGTGACAAAGGATCAGCATCCAACCAGCGCGTCATGTCTACCAGCAACTAACAGGTAGTTATCATCTCCTATTGGTGCCTGCCTAAAACAAATATTACAAAAAATAAAAACCCAGAACTTATGTAAGCATTTTTTCAAAACTACACAGGAACTCTGCTAGCTTCAGTCATGCGTATCCTGCGAAACCAATATAATAAATCTTTGATCGACTTCAAAGGCTCAATTAAATGTCTTGAAAGATGGTTGTCTTCGCTGGCCGTACACCACATCAAAAACTGAACAACCCCACCACAGTGAAGTACAATACACTTGACTAGTTTACTAGAGAGTTATTTGGGACACATTCGACTATCGTGATCGTTTCACTCACCAGTAGGATATTCAGGAAAATTAAATCATGATACGATCACTGCCGTGCATATATCTATAGAGTTACGTCTAAAAGTCTAAATCACAGTAAGGAAATCAGAAAGTAACTTAAGATCTTACCAAACCAAGTGGTCTCCGTCAGTCTCATTAATACTGCAAAAAGTGATCATGGGACATGTGGTGTGGTATTAAGAAGGGAGGGATGCTAAAGAGAAATTTTACACAGCGTAAAAAGAAAGGAGACAAAACAAAAGACTGGACACAGCAACTAAAAAATAATATAGATTTAATTAGTAAATAAAAGAGCTTCAATAATTAAGGAAGAATAGAGATTGATTAGTTTTGATATAAAGTTCCTTTTTACTCATATACCTGTAACTGATCATTTAACCTTTCTGCTGGAGGAACTAGTTAACTATTCCCTCCCCATACCTATCATCACTATAATACAGTTAATCAAACTATGTGTAGTTGATTGCATATTCATTTTCAAAATAACTTTAGCAAACAAAAAATCGTCTAACAGTGGGTGAAACAAATCCTCCCCCCTGACAATAAATATGTTACAGGCAAAGTTTGAAATCCAGCATTCTATAGAATGCCTAGGCATCTAAAGTAGTATATAAAAGAGAATGTCTTCTTGTACGGAATCTGTACATCCCGTCACCGTCTTAATTGCTACTTTCTTGATGGGTTGACCCAAATTGATAATTGGGTGTCTAATTACTGTAATTAAATCAAAATTGTCGTAATTATAGCTACAAATCAAAGCCATCACAATTAGGCAGCACTATAATTCGTTCTGAAATGAATATGTCATTATGACAGTACATATATTGTCAGTAGCATTTAACAGAACATGACAAGTTAAATAGTCTATTTCATGTACATACATTTTACTTGTGGTATATAAAACAAAGAATTATGAGTTTATAAAACTAATCCGATAAAAAATTCAGATTCTTTATATGAATTCATTTATTTTTAATTATTTCTTTAATACTTGTGTATTTTTAAATTTCGACACAAAGTGGTCTCAAAGACGGATAAATAATAATCCAAAGTTTTATTTCTATAGAAATGATTCATTATTTTGATTGCTGTTCAATACTCAACAAATCAATTTGCAATACATTTCAACGCCATTTCTGTGCAGTTATAACTTCCCAATAAAAGAGCGATCGGTCTCAAGCATAAAAGAAAAAGGCAACATGATCCTGAGAAACAAACGAGCGACGAGAAGCGAGATTGAAAACCAACCGGAACTTCATGTTCATCCCATTCATCGAAAACAAACATGAGCAACGATAATCTAGACGGCAAACCATTCGAGTGAGTACTGTTCGAACCACTCATGCTATTTGAATTTTAGTGCAGTCCATTACCGGTCATTATCGAACATAATTATAGAATAGCTTTAATAAAATTTAATATATCAAATATTATAAACATTAGTAATCATTTATTCAGGTTAGACTCAGTGTTCATGAGACCAATAGTTTTGTCTATGACAGCTAGAAAATAGGTTTAGCTCTGTTAACTAACATAAACAACAACAGAAAATAAGTATTTTATTTTGTCCATTTATTTATCCTGACTTGCTCAGACTATTGTTCTCTTTCCTTGCTCTTAACTCTTTTTAAAATACCTCCCTTCCTTATCAATACTCCACCAGTTCTATTTCACTTGTTCCAATATAAGTGAGACTCTGACGAAGACCAGTTCTGTTGGCTCAATGACCTTAGTTCTATTACAGAATTTCTTACCATGGTTTGGGCGTTGATATATATATAAATGTCCAAACCACAATAAGAAAATGAGATGTCAACCCTCGTAGATGAGGCTATTGCCCTCGTCTATCCTCCCATCCTTCTTGCCTTCCCTACTTCTCTTCTTTTGTTTCTAGAGAAAAGAGAAGAAATACTTCCCTTGCCTGCCTCCAACTTTTCTCAACCCCATACAAGTAGTTTCTATTTCTTTGGCTTCAGTTGAGATTTCACTCTAACGAAGACCGCTTGTTACGGTTGAAAGATTCTAGTCTTTTTTCTCATTTTCTTATTGCGGTTTGAAAGTTGATTTTTGTTTCACGTTTTTATTGATTTATAGGTATAATTATAAATCGTTGATATAGCTTCACAACCGTTGATACAGCTTTACGACCACTGATTGTTCAAAATACTAATTTAGTTACCGAGGATTAGAATCAATAAGATGTTATTATTAATTTGGACCTAATCTTCAATAACTAAATTAGTATTACATATATATATATCCGAAAATTAACCTTTCAACATAATAAACTTAATCAATATCTTATTAGAATTGAACTCTAATCAAACTTATCACATAAGAAGAAACCACAAAAAAATAACGAAAAAAATCATTTAAAGAAGCATTACCAAGTCACACGATTATAATGTTATCGATCGTTTCTCTAGATTGTGAAACACATTTTACCAATATAACATTCGATTTAGCGTTTAATTTCTCAAATAAAAAATAACAAAAATCGAACTACAAGTTGTGTATATACAAGCAGATCTTATTTTTTACTCTTGAAGTTAGGCAACGGTGAACATATCTCGTATGTAATTAACAAATAAATATAAGTAGCTATTTACTTGCTGCCATGTTTTGTTTCTCTGGCTAGAGTCCTTTGATAGGCACGGACCTGGGACTGCAAGGTTAGAGCTACCTCCCTAAGAGCCACCAATGTTTCGAGACAGCTGGCTTTATCTTCAATAATACAACCACTGCTTCCTT
>JAPFBL010000044.1:4142500-4147500 GCA_026182355.1 Hermatobates lingyangjiaoensis
TCAGAAAATAAAATAGATATTGCATTTATAGAAGGCCCCTTTACAGCCCAAAACAAGGAGGCAGGGTTTCCTACTAATCTAAGAATCTATAAAAATGAAAAGAAAAAACAATATCAGCCATATTAGTAAAGAATAGTCAAATAGCTGTGACCATTTGCACTCAAGCTTATTGTGTATGTGTTGTCCTTGCAGAGATTTTATGTGGCTAGTTCAAATTCTGAAGTGCAAGTATATACTTACCATATATCAGGACCATTCTTAATGGTTTTATTATGATGGTTCAACAACAGATTATGTCATTGAATGTGGAACAGATAAATGTTCCTTCTACTTGCTTTGAATAGCAACTCTAGATCTACCTCTTGGCACGATATTTTGACAAATGACAGAGGTCGACAGCTGGGAGACTTCATCAATACGATGACTTTAGTACTGTTAAATGAAAATCAAGAAATGTCAACGTTTGAAACTACAAGAGCCTCGAACAACATCTGCACTCTCCTTAACTCCCTTTTTATCAAATTCGTACATTTCCAATGAAGAAAGTCTATCTGACCGCAGGTATATATCTTTCAATATAAATCTCAGTAGAACTAATGGTAAAGAATTTTCACACGACAGGTTCAATACAAGAAACGGAGATTAATACAAGTTTAGAGAAATCCTTGTCGAAATGTTCAAGCTCATGTTGAACTATCTTAGTTCATCCAATCTAGCCTAGTCATACAACTCAGTGACCTAAATAGTAGATTAAGTGACTTAATCTACTAACTGAGTGACTTTAAGTGACGCATTAGTAGGAAAGCTATTCAAGAATGTTGAACTGGCCAGTAAAACGTCATTCCCACTGGTAAAACAAGTTAATAAAAGCAAATCTAAATTTCCTGCCTTGGTGGAATGTAGAACTAGAAAACACGGTGAAAAGAGTTAACTTATCAAGACGCCTCTATCAAAGGATGTACAATAACACTGAACTAAAGAACTCAACGAATAAGATGTACTTCAAGTTATGATGAGACTACCAAGCAAAAATTACAGAGGCAAGACCTGTCATCATGAAAACAATTTCTAATCAGGCCAACTCAATGAATCCTTGGAATTTTATATACAAAGTATCAATAGGGAAAATACAAAAACCGACGAAATAAAAAAAGTACTACTTATGACATCGACATTCATATAGCACACGAATATAACTATCTGGAATACAACAAAACCTGTATTCTTTCAACTACTCAAATATTAAAAAAAGGTGTTCTAGTGATTTTATATTTGGATATATTGTTCATCCTAACAATAAAGGAACATTAAAACTTGAACTGACCACTTTCAAATTTCATTTAAAGTATTATACTCTAAAAATTAGATTTTCTCCTTATTAAGGAAGAAAAAGAAATAACATTTAGGTAATATTAAATAATCTAGTGTAATATAACACAGTAATTTAAAATATTACCCCTCAATTTTCTATATCAAGTAAAAGATGATGTTCTGTTAAGGAAGTTCTAATTACAACTTTTTATAAAACACGGCCAAAAATTTATATAATTAGGTCGTTATTATTATCGTCATCTTCATTAAATTATTCAAATTATGTTTAGTTGCCTTAACTTTATCTAAACATTTTGAGTAGCCTATTCTGAACTTTACTGTTACTAAACATAATATCACACTCGTTAACAATCAGTTTAGTTTTGGTTTTATTTTAATCTAGCTATGATTTAGATGCATTACAATTTCTGTGGTACACTATTATCAAACTCATAAGGACTAGTGCTTATATGGGTATATCCATTTTTTCAGTAATAAAAAGATGAGACATGATAGAAATTAATAGTTGTCATTTTTAGTGTAATGTTACTCTTCTAATGTTGTAAGTTCATGAAAAGTTTATAATAACAAAATATCTAATATAAATCTAAAATTTCTTGAATCACTGGAGAAGTGTTTTAGATTTAGTAGCCATTTTTTTCTAACGTACAGAAAAGTACATTTTTCATGCTTCAATATTACCCAAAAACAATAGGGTTCTTACATCATAACTCTAAATATATCAACAGTTTTGTATCTGCCTAATTATGCATCTGCATAATTGCTCCCAAACAATAGCGTTTATCTACAATATGAGGCCCATTTTTGTGTGAAATATCAATTTGATCCATCAAAAATTCTGGACCGTAGAGTGTACACAAACTTTTGGGTATACACCCATCTACACTCACTCACACACACACACACACACACACACACACACACACACACACACACACACACACACACACACACACACACACACACACACACACACACACACACACACACACACACACACACACACACACACACACACACACACACACACACACACACACACACACACACCATACAGAAATCATCAAAAAACGTTATAAAACGACTTTGGAGACCTCAAAACATGAAATTCCTTCAAAATCTCAAGATTTCTTCACGATCACAATACTTTACTTAGAGTAAAGTAAAAAAAAAGCTAAGTTCATAAAATATATAATAATAACTTTTTCATTTCAATTAATATCAACAAAAAGCATACAGTTATTCTCTCATAAAGATTAATTTATGTGGAAAAATAATTATGATTTTTCGAACGGTGTGACTAGCACCTCTCTACAGGCATTCAGAAGTAATCATGAGTTATTTTTTTTTAGATCTTAAGCACAACCGATCTTCCCAGTTATTGTAAACAATTTGAAATTTTTTTAGTTAAAATTACCATTATTTTCATAGTAAACCCAAAATTTCAAAACTTTAGAATCAGTAATTTTGGAGAAAATAGTTTGATCTAAAATCATTTATTGTACAGATAAGAACTTTCTCTTACAGCAATATTGCCAGAAAACAATGCAATAAATCTACATTTCAGAGGCCATTTTTGGTCAATTATAATTTGATAAGTTCGAATAGTAGCATGTCGACAAAATTTTGAATATATAACCAGACGCACAAACAAACACACACACAGACAGACACACACACACATTACCGGAAAACGTCAAATATGGATCTCAAATAAATAAATAGGATCTCAAAACTGGAAATCCATCAGAATCCCGAAATCGACTTTTTTCATAATTAATGTGCATTACTTATAGTAAAGTAAACACAGGTATTTGGCCAAACATAGAATAATTAATCATTATAACTTTATTTTTAAGAAATAAATAGTTGTATTACACCAACTTAGTAGGTCGGTTTAATTGCTTACGTCTCTCAAGTCTAGATAAAGGTTAAACTTGATGACTCAAAGCTGTTATTAATTTGTTATTATTTGCTGATTTTAGATGTTGAAGCTGCTTAAACTTTTATACTAACCTGATCGTCTCACAAACTCTCCTAGCCTTCGTGGTACCGCATGCCAGAAATGTCAAAAATGAATATAGGTTGAAAAAGAAGGAGAAGAAAGTGGGTTTTAAATATAATGATGAACAATTTGACAAGAGTGGAATAAATTTATAATGAAATTGTTTGTATTAAATATGTATCTGAGTTCCATCAATTAATGCTTTTTATAAAAAATATTTTTTATACAATTTATCATTTGGATGAAATATCTAGTATAGAAACAGTTGTTACAGTTTATTTAATTAAGCGACAATTTTTTAACAAAGAATATTTTGGTATTATTTTTGTTCAATAACTATGTGATTTAAATTATATCAACTAGAGAAGAAATTTCGCATAACTCTTCAAAACAAAGGCACGACTTAAGGACTCTTCTTTAGCATTAGTTTCTCCTGGCAAGATAACTTTCATTTCTCATGACGGTGAAATAAACTGATGGACGGAGGAAGGAGTTCAAAGAAGCGGTATACTTTCAAATGAACCGGTATTTCAATTACATATAATGTCACAACAACTACTGTGGTATGCATCCCGACCACATACCATATTTATTATTTCCTCTAGTTTACTATTACAAATTGTCTATATTCTTCAGCCAGTTTAATATTTATACTCTCACACTTTCACTTTAATTATTTCATAAAACTTTGTAACTTTCTCAGAATTAATTTCATTTTCTCATAGCATTCCTTTTACTATTTTTCCCCTACTCTTTTACTATTTCAATTCACGAAATATAGTTTAACCACCTTCTATGTACTTTATATATATATATATATATATAAATATTCATAAAAGTATCGACCGTGGAATAGAAACAAAACTAATGTTTATCGGGACTCGGTCAGTTCTTCAGGTTCAAATTAAACTCTCATTGCCAACGTTTCTGTCTTTATTTAAAACCTTTTTCATAGGCAGAAAAACTGAACTGAACAGTTCAGTGCCACGTGTTTATTCAGACTACAGTTGTTGTTAAAATCCACATACTATTTTTCTTTGTAAAATAATTTGTAATGTAATACTTAGTTCTTCTGTATCAAAATTTATACTTCTGTCTATGAAAATGGTTTTAAATAAAGACTGAAACGTTGGCAATGAGAGTTTAATTTGAACCTGAAGAACTGACCGAGTCCCGATACTTTAGTTTTGTATATATATACTTTTACTCATAAACAATTTTGATAACCAACTTCTTTATACTTTAAGTTCAACCAACTTCTATGTAATATATATATATATATATATATATATATATATATAATATATATATATACTTTTACTCATAAACAATTTTGATAACCAATTTCTTTATACTTTATACTTTAAGCTTAACCAACCAACTTCTATGTACCCTATATATATATATATATATATATATATATATATATATATATATCAATTTCGAAAAGTAAGAATCATTCAATTCACCTGAAATTCTAGTTACTAATATGGTACAAAACAAACAACAAAGAATACAAAAACGAATGACAGGCCTGAGATTTAACCTAAAAGCAGATCTGACGATAGAAGTTTTGAACTCCAATACAAAAGGATACCTAATCCCTCTCTTCCAATATACCAAATAATGATAATTTGAATATGGATGGAAAAACGTTTAAGAC